>VYZW01002623.1:58070-80154 GCA_013401315.1 Balaeniceps rex | reverse complement strand
ATACAAGCAGCCTGAGCTGCCCAAATTTATCGGATTTCTCAAATGCAAATCCAGACTTCACAGTGAGCTGCTATTCCCTGTTCTGATGACATGAGTGGGGCAGTCCTATCCCCTTTCGCCCAGCTTCACGGACTCTCCTACCCTGGGTACCTAGACTCCTCTGGGTTCTGCCATACTGCTGGATTTTCTACTGCAGGCAGCCCTCAGCCTGCTTATCCTGTGAGGTGCATCAGTCCCTTTGGAAATGGTGAGAGTGAAAGAACTGGCAAATGAAAGGAGCAGGGAAAGTTCACTGTTTTGGGCAGAACTGATTTGGCTAGAGGGATGTGGTTCAGTAAAGCCAGCAGAAGAGGCCGTAACTTTTATTTAAAAGTTCCTAGGTGAAAAGATAAACAAACAAAAATGGGAAAGGAGACAGAAGAAGATGAGTTTACAAGGGCAGTGTTTACAAGGGCTCTGTTTTCAAAGGACCTCAGGTAAGGTCATATTTAATGTTTGCCATTTTGAAGGAAATTATTGTATTTTCTCTTGTATTAGCCAAGCATTAGAATCAAAGCTATAGTACTTACACAGTTGCAATGTGTTTACTATTCTGGGTTGCGGGTTTTTTATATGTCTAATGCAATTTTAATACTTTTATCTTTTATGACAGGACTTGGTTCAGACCAAAATAATCACTGTATTAACATTTTTTTCTTACCCAAAGTAGTTCAGTTCATTACTGCAGAAACAGCAAGCCTCCCCAGTCCGTCATTAATTCCTACTGTTTTAATTATGAGAAAGAAAAAAAAATTCTCTACGAAGACTTTGTGCATAATGACACTGTAAATACAAATCTTAACGCAAAGCTATAAAGTATAAACCAGACAACTCAGTTGCTAAAGTAAGATTCTGGTAAAGATCACATTTTATTTGGTAGGAACTTAATTTTTCACTCTGCCAAGCCATTCCTATGCTGCTCTAAACCCACTGAAATTAACTGCATCATATCCGCCTGGAGAAGAATGAAGCCCTTAAAACTGTCCTAACAATGACTTCAAACCACATCTCCATATCTTAATTTGACAAAGTTCAGGGAAATGTCAGCTCTGAATCGTGTAGAAAAGACCTGTTTCTATAATGAGCATGAATTGGGATTCTAATTCCAAAGAGCTCTTCAATGTGGGGAAAGTTTTGATGACTATCTGAACTTGGACTCACTTCTAGTTTGGGCTAGTTTATTCAGCTACTTTCATAACAGAAGCCAAATCAATGAACCCACTGCTTGCAGACAACATCTATAATAATACAGATAAGCTACACATCTAAGATGGACGGAATTTTCAAAGGTGTGAACAGACTTAATTAGGACCATTTTGACCTCAGGGCTTTTGGATCTCAAACAGAAGCATGAGACAAGTGCCACAACATGGAAACTGCACGTCCACATTTCCAGAATGGAATGTTTGAAGTTCAGTACATACATACATGGCACCTCAGAGACAACAAATTTGCTTGCAAACCAGGAAATTCAGGAAGCTTAAGGTGATGTGGATGAATGCACTATACATATACATCCAAATGTGAAAAGCTGGACCTTTTTTTTTTTTATTTTGAGACTAAGCGGCATAAACACTGTGATATTTCACATTTCAAAGTGGTGAGAATTAGCTAAAAGAAGCTAATGTGAGGAAAAAAACTAAATGTAAAACACAATATTACACTGAAGTCTAACAATTTCTCCAGGTTGAGATTTTGATAAATACTGTTCTTTTTTGAATCTTGGAAGAGGTAACATGAATGACCCTAATTAACATGCAAGCCCACAAGATAAAGATGCAAACTGAAAGGATTTTTGTGTCCGTTCCTAATCCAGCCCAGGGACTTTCTGGCTGAGAGTTACACCTGACTCAAATTCATTTGCTTCCAACCACTAAGTCCTCCAATACTGGGAATAGATGTGATTAGATAAATAGATAAGAAACTCTAGGGATCTTGTTAATGGTTTCCTGCTTACCCATGACTATTTTAAAAGATAAACAATAGAAGCAAAGAGGACAAGAACACCTGTCATTCACACTAATAATAAATTCAAGCAAAATCAAATCATAAATTAAAGCAAAACCAGGACGAGAGAAATAGACTCTTCTGTTAAAAGAAATAAAATTTTCTTCTACTATCCACAAAGTTAATTACTTTTTACAACTAACAACTGCTTGCACCAGGACATTTTATTTGTTCATATTCTCACTCCATTCTATTCAGTTCAACTACTGAATGATCTAGCAGGCATATTATTAGATGTAGTAGACTCTTCTTCAGATGACAGAAAGGGAGAAGCTTCTTGCATGTATCTTTGCTGATTAACTGATTCTAGCAGTAATATCTGGAGCAACAGTGACCACTCCCAATAACTCATTGGATAATTATTTTCATATATTTCATACACACATGCAAAAAAAGCGAATATGAAACATTTACTGTGATATGGAAAATCTCTTGAGAACCTGACCTGACACCAATGAAAGGACTTTTCAACTCCCATGGCCTTTGGATTAAAGTGAGGAAAGTGAAAAAGCTAGAAAAGCAGCTGAGAAAAAGCATAATGTACCTTCACAATGACCTTCAAATACTGCATAATTATCAGATTCAGCTTTGACAGAACAATATTTGAAACTAAAAAAATCCTCAAATTCTGCATTGCTGCTGGATACTTGCTATCAAGTCCACAGCGGATTTTACCTTGGGCTTTACTCCTTATAAAAATCATCATCAAGATTGACTGTATCACCAGTGACCAAAACCATTAGCGGGAATTGCTGCATAAGGAAATGAGCATCCTCACTGCTTTTGGCATCTTTGCTGGCTGTCCAAATTGCATTTGGACTGTCTGTACTCTGCCTCTACCCCTTTGGCAAACACTTCAGGAACATGGGCATCAAGAAACTTAAATCCCTACTGGATAGGTACAAGAGCTCCAGATATCGATCATGTCTGCCAGTTACCGCAGTGGTACCACAGGTCCTTCCTTTGGCTTCACAAGATGGAGCCAAATTAGACCTCAAGCCACTTCTGCTTCTACATAAAGCCCAACTGGAGATCACTAACAGACTGAAGATAATGCATAAAGAAGCACCTCTCGGCCTGAGTTTCACTTCAGGCCTCAGGCAACTCTGAGCATTAAGGCAAGGTCTGGCAAGGACTGAAGGGCTACGATCTACATGGAGGCTGGCTGGTGTTGGGCAGGATAAGAGCTTAGCCTGTTAGGACCGCCGTTGAATCTCCTAGCAAGGACTAGAGAAAGCATGTCACGATACGAATGTTTTCTAACAAAAAACGATTTCTACAGAAATGCGAGCTCTGCTAGGACAGACCACCTTTGGTTGGAGCATTACTCCCCTTCCTTATCTCAATTCCCTGTAGTTATTCTATTATCAAGAGGCTGATCGGACCCAACACCCAAGACTCAACAAGACTCAAACAGAAGACATGCGACTGCGTTTCCAGCAAGGATATAAGACCAACTGAAATCATGGAACAAAATCCATCCCCTACTGGGGGAAACAAAATTCTGCAGCCCAGACCGATTTCTGGACATTACTTTTCATGGAAAGTGGATAATAGACTTAGTATAGAGACCTACTACAGAAAAAGCAAGAGTTTGTACAGTGAAACCACCACACTTGGCGAGAAGTAGTTTCTTTTTTAAAAAAACTGTTCTGGCCTTGAGCTGTCTCTGCCTGCCTGCCTGTATTTCAAACAGCTGCTCACCTCTTTACATGGGCACCCTGTCTCACAAAATCTAGTGAAGCTGTTCACAAATAAGCAGTGACTGGGAAAGCTGGTGTGGAACAAAAGTTAAAAGAGACTACTTCAGAAACCCTGAAGCCTTAGGTATCAATAGAAAAGGACTTTTTTTTAAAGACATAGTTACAAACAGCCCACAGTTTTTCAGCCAGAGAGAAAATTAGCAGAGCGCGCCTTCCATGGCCTTATTTATAACTATATTTATTAAGATACAACAGTTAGAAAAAGATGTAGACATTCTTTTCATCTTTCTCCTGTAAAGCAGGTTTTTCTTCCTTACTTCATATTTAGCTTCTCAGGGCTTATGGCCAATTTTCAGCAACATGAAGAATATTGGCTTCCCTTGTGGCTGTCTACTGGACCGTACAAGGAACTCTTCCTTTTCTAACAGTAGCACACAGCTATTGTAACGATACACCACACTAGGGACTATGACAGACATTTAAAATGTAACACACTGCCCATTTTAGCCAAGGACGCCCATTCACATGGAGTGGGACTATGTGTAAAATAAGCAAACTGGACATGTGCTGGCAGGACATGGGTGTTACACTGCTCCAGGGACACCTTGCACATGGCTCTGAACAAACGAGGCACCAGGCACCTGCCTGATGATAGACGCAACCGCAGCAAGTACCTCCTGACAAATATTTCCCTGTCCATTTCCATTTCACGTGGGTTTTTTTTGTGTGTGTGAGGTTTTTTTTTTTCCTAGTTTTGAGCTGCCATTCAAAAATGAGCATGGAAACTGAGAATTTAAAGGCCGAATAAGCCAGCAGGAAAGGTAACGGACCAGGATTTACTTATTCATCTCGAACGACCTCCTCTTCTCCCCTTGCCCCAGTTCTGATTGGGACCATGTTAATTGCCACTATTTAGTGGGAAGGGGTCCTCAGGAGCCCGGTTAGCTTTCTTAGGATGAGTAGCAGAAGTAATCACTTTAGCTATTAGGCAAACAAAAGAGCTGCCAGTTCTCACAGGGCTTGTGAGACCCACCCGAGCTGCTCTGTCCCCTTCCTTTGCTTAAGTTATTTGCTGGCTGGCTGCAGAAGAATGCCATCAATGTTTGCTAGCTGCTTATAAAACATTTTTCCAAAGGGAAAAAAGTGTGATCCCTTCACCTCTTCCCTGACACTGCCCCCCCACACCTCAACCAGCCATTCAGCTGCTTGGCTGCCTGCTCTCCTCTCTCCCACCCCTCTGTCTGCCTCTCTTTGCCTGTATTTTAAATCCCCTTTAGTGTGTTTCCTTAATGCACTGTCACACATTTTAATTCCAGTTCTTAGTCTGTCAACAATGAACTCTGCCAGCTAAACGGAGCTGAAACTGCTTGCAGTTGGCGGCAAAGATCTATTGAAGTGGGAGGTAACATTTTTTCAATAGCAGGCTTTCATGTAAAATACTAAACTGTAGTGCAGTCTTTCTACTATAGACTGCGATTAAACTGTAATTCCCTGATAGACTTATAACCATGATTTCCTACCAGCTGGCCTGGGAAATTATTTCTGTACTTCACCCAACAGAGCTGTTATTTAGATGGCACACACACAAAAAATGCACATTCAGATTTGCAGTGCCCGTGTTTGGAAGGGAGGAATGTGCCGCAGCTCTGGCCGGGGGCGGGTTTCTACAGTAGATGGCAGCATCCAGGAGCTCTGAAGCTTTCCAGCTGGCCAGGCTATTCCAGCGGCCCCCTCCTTCTGCAGTCTCACTTAACTTCCACACATTACCCACAACAGGGATGTCCTCCTCCCTTCCCTGCCTTGCCCCTGGTTGTAGTAACCTCAGCTTTCCTTCCAAAAGCCTTTCTTTACATCCCCCCTTTCAGAGCAGGTGATGCTCATCTTGTACTTGCTAAAATGACTTCCAAGCAGAGTCAGAACAGAGAACCTGGCCCTTTGACAGATTTATGTCATCCCATAAAAAGAAAACAGTATGACATATTCTTCAGGGCACGAAACTTAAATGGGCTTTGTACTTCACTTGCAGTATTCATGGAGTGAAAACAGAGGAGCAGTAACAGGTGATGCTAACACATTACAGGCCAAAGGAAATGAGATGCGGAGAACGAGTGAGGTCCCAGCAATCGTTCTTAGCTTTGCAAACTGAGAGCACAGTGTAAGTTGTCTTTATTCTCCCACTCTGGCAGAGAGGCATCCCGCTACTCATTTGCACCAGGAATGGGGCATGTTTCCCCCTATACTAGCTCCGTGTCTTTTCACACACTTCCCTCCTGGCTGCGGCTGTGCACACTGAGGCCTCCGCTCCAGCCTGCCTTCAGCGACTTGTTACACTTGCATGACTCACACAAATGCTCCTGGATTTCTTTCAAGTCAAAGGAACAGTAACCACCACCTTTCTAAACTGTTCCAGCCAGCTTAGCTGATTTAGACTGAAACCGGCACAAGCTGTGCAGTGACAACCCCAAGGGGAGTGACCTCTTCAGACAGCACAAGCTCAGCCAAAGGGGACTGTGTCCCACACCACCCCGCCTTGGCTGTTGTGGCTGGCAGGTCAAGGAGCAGAGCAACTGCTCCGGGTACTGCATGTCCACTACCACCTACACCAACACCATGGATGTTCTCCTATATGCTCTGCAACTGGCAGTAGTACAAGGGATCATCACATTCCCCCAAAACGTTGCCATTGCTCCTGCAAATAAAAGACCTGGGATTGTTTTCACACTGTGCACCTGGTGATTTAATTTTAGGCCTTATATTTTGTGGGGTGCATTTCTAAGCCTTGTTTTAAGTGCCCAGACCTCTCTGGTTTGCCTCCTGCATTCAGAGGTGGTACGGTAGAGATCGAGGGACAGGGAAGAAAGGGAAGATAGTGCTGATTGCTGTGGCTTTCATTCTGCTCCATTCCCTTTCCCAGATGAATGCAGTAACTTTCACTGCCACTTTGTCGGTGAGACAGAAATACGCAGCATCAAACATGCCATGTTAAAGTGCTGTCTGCGATATGAGCTGAGGGAGCTTGAGCCTTTGCTTGTGTCAACAGCATCTTTCACATCTCACAGGCATGGGGAGATGAAGGTCACTGAGGAAGAGCACTTGAACCAACACAAATTCAACTGACAGTGTTAAGCTTGAAAGAAAAAATTGCTCCTGATTTTTTCTCTTGTTTTTGACCAAAAATGTTAGGAGGAAAATATCTATTTAAAAATATCGTATTGCTAACAGCCACTCACCCCCAAACCAACTGCACCTTTAAGATAACTATAGTACTGTGCCTCCCCAGGACCTTAGCAATGTGAATGCTCCCGACGCACTTGCCATTTCTGGCTTTGTGCAGAACTGAGTTCTGGGACTGGAACTTGCTTTTCTCTCTCTTTACAGCCACCTTGCCAGCCAGACATTTGTTGCCACTGGGAAAAGTCCCTATATGAAATACCAAGTGGATTAGCAGAAAGTGACAGAGGGAGAGAGAAATGCACATTGTAAGTCTGATCCAAACACCATACCAACACTGAGGGGCACTCTGAACGAACTGGGCATCAAGCTCTAGCCATTTTTTTTTCCTGTGTGCATGGAGGTGAGTTTTGAGAGGAGGCTCCAAATACATCTATTTTTAAAATACACAGCAGATTATTTCGTTTGGCAGCAATACTATACTCCTATATCGTCTTCCACAAATGAGTTCAGAGAACAGGAAAAAAACCCACCTAATGAATCACTTCCATTATGCTTATATATTAAGTAGGTAAGGACTTCCACCAGCATTGCACAGAGGGGAATATGAAACACAGGAGGGATTAGGAGGCCTGCAAAAGGTGAGACAGAAAGTCCACAAATTAATCAGAAACACTGCTCTCAATCTTGTGCTGTTCTCACTGCCTGAAGACATCCCGTGCTTGCAGGACACTATCATCTGCTCTTGATACAGCATGACGTTAACAACATCAAATCAACAGTGGGGATACCGGTCTTTTAAAGGATTGGGAGTTTAGCCCCCTCTCTTAAAACGATCAGCACAATAGCTACTTGCACGTAGCTCCAGACACATTCAAAAGATGGTAAATCCTACCCCACTATTTCAAGGGAAGGCGAGATCAAGGCTAATAAAGAAACAATCCAGGACACTGATTTTTCAGGTTTACAAGATGTTTCAGACAAGAGCTAGCTCTGTTGTATTTGGCATCTTGTAAGAGTTTAGCATGGAAATAATGTACAATCTCTGCCACATATTCAACTTCAGTATCCATGGTAAATTTTTACGATGGGAGTGGGGGGTTGCATTTGTTTGCATTATGGAATTCTTCATTTGCCACAAAACCAGAAAGAATATAGTTAAACTCTATATAATGTTGCCTACAGAGCTGGCAGTTTCCTTTTTGTCCTACACTGCATTCTCTTCTAAGACCTGTGCTGACTGGGAATCCAGTGCTGGAGAAGGCATCTGAACTGGACAGCCAGCCAGGAATCCCCAACCAGAATCACAGGCACTCCTGTACCACCAGACAGAGGATGAATATTAAAGCTCAGTAGAAATTCCAACCCCTCTGGCTTTTCACTCCCTTTGCCATAGGAATATGTGCCAAAGGACAGTTAATCTTACTTTTCCCTTTTGTGTTCCTTAGCTAAGTAGTAGCTGGAGACGGGAAGACAGAAAAGGAATATGCTGCCAAGATAGTTTCATCATCAGGGCTGTGTCCCAACACTATTTATGTCACATCATTATGGTTCTTCTCCCCTCCAGATGAAAGGAGAACACACACAGCCTCCAGACACGAACTCACAGGCCTTTGTACATTCTCACCTGAAGGAAAATTCCCATTGCAAAGAAATGTCAAGTTGCAAAACAGTGAGAATTTGGAAACATACGTGGTTCAGATAGTAGGAATCTGTAGCGTACATACGAGCACGATATTGAACAGCAGTCAGCAATGCACCATTGTAGTCATGAAGACTGACCACATACCGAGCTGTACAAGCAAGAAATAGCCAGCAGCTTAAGAGAAGAGATTATTCCCCTCTATTCATTTGAAATTGCATATGAAACCTTATGTACCTCTCCACAGTACAAGAGAGATGTCAACAGATCAGAGAGAGTCCAGCAGAGGACTGCTGAGATGGTTAGGGGAATAGACTAGCTAAAATACAAGGAGAGGCTGAGGAAACTGGGTTTTGTTCACCCTGGAGAGGAGGTGGCCAATGGGGGAATCTAACTGCACACTTCCACTACCAAAAGGGAGGTTACAGAGGCAAGACGCAAGTGTCCTGAGGCAACAGGCACAAGTTGCAAGAAGGGGAATTTCAAGTGGGTAGAAGGAGGCATCCAGGATGTTCACATTTCTGTGTTTGCTGCCTTTCCCTTGCAGATTGCCTTACTGGTGAGGTGAGGGGGGTTGAAATGTTTAATCCAGTCACTTAATCCCATTTTCTCATGAACAGAATGTCCATCAAAAAATGAGAGGGGAAAAAAGAGAAACACACAGAGCATGGCACTCTAAACTTCCTTTGCATGTGACTAACATGGACTAGGGAAAAAACCTGTCCCTCATTTCTGGGACTAGCTGTGCGTATTTGTCCCCCCCAGTCAGTGCGAACTGGTGTGGCATGGTGCTGTTGATCTGCAGAAGGCCCCTGAGGAGGGATTCTTCTCACCTGCAGGGCTACCTGTTTTTAACAAGTTTATCAGGTGATTTAAAAGAAGGTATTACCTACCCCACCCCCCTATCTTTCTCTTTGTAATTTGAGCCATTATGGACATTTCCCCTGAAGTATTACAGGCCATCCTGGCTGCAAAACAAGGAGGCTGAGAGCTATCATGGACAAGGAACCAAGCAGGCTTCTTTATGCTCAAGCCAGCCCCAGTATTCTGCTTTTACACACCACCTGCAATTAAAACAGGACATCACCCTTAAGCTGCAACAGCAAGCCAACTTTGATATCACTTGAGTTACAAAAAGAGAAATACTGCAATGCCCAAGTTATTGCAAGTGAGGAAACTGCAGATAAACGATAGCTTCTGACACAAAGGAGTGAAAGTCAACATGTGAACCTCTGAAAGTATCAGCTTATCATTCTTATGATGAACCAAGCACCCACTTTCCACTTCTATGTAGCATGCTTGTGCATACTACTATCAAAAATGAACACAAGGATTACATTTAAATCAGCAAACAGTAATTAAATACTTTGCAGAGTGAACCTGTTAGAAAGTTGGACCTGTTAGAGTTACCGGACTGGTCAAATGATGGCCTATGCCAAGAAAATGTGAACTCTGCAGTGCACTTCAGCTTTCTGCCTCTGAGGAAGGATATTTCTTTGAAATATCAATATCCTGAAAAGCAATGGGGACCTCCAAAAAGCAACAACAAATGAAGATTGTGTAATGACAATTTCAGACTTCACTGTTTACAAATCCAGCTTTAGACAGTAAAGGTCAATCCCCTTTTCCTGGGAACCCTGCCCTGCACTAGTACTGACCTGTACAAAAGTGGTTTTCATGACATTTGGCTAAAGGGACCACAGTCATCCAAAGGGACCTGGACAGGCTGGAGAGGTGGGCCTGTGCGAACCTCATGAGGTTCAACAAGGCCAAGTGCAGCCCAGAGAGGTAGTGGAGGCCCCATCCCTGGAAACATTCAAGGTCAGGTTGGATGGGGCTCTGAGCAACCTGATCTAGTTGAAGATGTCCCTGCTAAATGCAGGGGGGTTGGACTAGATGACCTCTAAAGGTCCCTTCCAACCCAAAGCATTCTATGATTCTATGAAAGACTGAAAGCTGCAACGTTGACACATATGCAAGAAGACGGGTGATCGTAAAAGTGTGTGGATGTTTCTTCCCATCTTTCCATGAATTAAAAAAAAAAAAAAATTCAGCAAGGCAGGCTTAGCAGCTCTTGAGAAAGATAGTAGAAAACCTTTACACAGAATTGCTCTCCTGTTATAAGTTAGCATTGTTGTTCAGCACAATGGCCTTCACTTAGCAGGAGGCAAGGGTCAGCAGTCATTTTGTGATAGGTAAAAAAGGTGCCTCACAGCACTACAAGGAGTTAAGTAGATAAAACATTTTAGCTGAAAGAGAAAATACCTGGTTGCAATGACATATGAATGGTCTTATGACCCGCACTTCATGTGCTGCTGTAATGCAACTCTGAGGTCATCTGAACAAACTCATTCAGACCTTGAGCGAAGGGAAATGGTGTGTCTGTAGCTTCCTTGACTTCATGAGCTCATCTCAGCTGGGTCTGAGGTTACAGAGTCAGTGCACAGTTAACTCTGTGAATGCAACCAGGTTTGCCTTTTGCCTGCTCCTCCACTGGGTCCCTACAGTTTCTGGGGTATAACTAATCATCTCCTTGTCAGTAAGTGGGAGATTTGACAAGGCCTTGATTTCACCTTATATTTTTGAGCAATTTAAGTTTTGTTCTGTTTCAACTTACAAAATCCCTCAGTTCTCAGAATCAGGAAAAGAAGAGGCTGAGATAATCAGGCCATTATCACAATTACACTTTGGGGAAGAAGACATAGCTTTTTTAGCTGGTATCCCGCTATATAAACTAACTCTGGCTTTCTGCAAAAATGCACTAATGCGTTTAAATAGCATTATATTGGGTATGCTTGTCCCCTTCCTAGCAAGAACATGGTCTATCAACAGGCTGACCTGTCAGCCTCACCTCTGTGCCTGGCAAGATCATGGAACAGATCCTCCTAGAAGCAATGCTAAAGCACATGGAGGACAGGGAGGTGGTTCGAGACAGCCAGCATGGCTTCACCAAGGGCAAGTCCTGCCTGACTAACCTGGTGGCTTTCTATGATGGAGTAACTGCATCAGTGGGCAAGGGAAAAGCAATGGATGTCATCTATCTGGACTTCCAAAAAGCTTTCGACACAGTCCCCCCCAACATCCTTCTCTCTAAATTGGAGAGATATGGATTTGATGGGTGGACTGTTTGGTGGATAAGGAACTGGTTGGATGGTCGCATCAGAGGGTAGTGGTCAACGGCTCGATGTCCAAATGGAGACTGGTAACAAGTGGTGTTCCTCAGGGGTCCGTACTGGGACCAGTGCTGTTTAATATTTTCATCAATGACATAGACAGCGAGATCGAGTGCACCCTCAGCAAGTTTGCAGATGACACCAAGCTGAGTGGGGCAGTTGACACGCCTGAGGGACGGGATGTCATCCAAAGGGACCTGGACAGGCTGGAGAGGTGGGCCTGTGCAAACCTCATGAGGTTCAACAAGGCCAAGTGCAAGGTCCTGCACCTGGGTCGGGGCAACCCCCGATATCAATACAGGCTGGGAGATGAGGGGATTGAGAGCAGCCCTGCGGAGAAGGACTTGGGGGTACTGGTGGATGAAAAGCTGGACATGAGCCAGCAGTGTGCGCTTGCAGCCCAGAAGGCCAACCGTATCCTGGGCTGCATCAAAAGAAGCGTGGCCAGCAGGTCGAGGGAGGTGATTCTGCCCCTCTACTCGGCTCTGGTGAGACCCCACCTGGAGTACTGCGTCCAGCTCTGGAGCCCTCAGCACAAGAAGGACATGGAGCTGTTGGAGCGGGTCCAGAAGAGGGCCACAAAAATGATCCGAGGGCTGGAGCACCTCTCCTACAAGGACAGGCTGAGAGAGTTGGGGCTGTTCAGCCTGGAGAAGAGAAGGCTGTGGGGAGACCTTATTGCGGCCTTTCAGTACTTAAAGGGGGCCTATAGGAAAGATGGGGACAGTCTTTTTAGCAAGGCCTGTTGTGACAGGACAAGGGGCAATGGTTTTAAACTAAAGGAGGGGAGATTTAGGCTAGATATAAGGAAGACATTTTTTACAATGAGGGTGGTGAAGCACTGGAACAGGTTGCCCAGGGAGGTAGTGGAGGCCCCATCCCTAGAAACCTTTAAGGTCAGGTTGGACGGGGCTCTGAGCAACCTGATCTAGTTGATGATGTCCCTGCTCACTGCAGGGGGGTTGGACTAGATGACCTCTAAAGGTCCCTTCCAACCCAAAGCATTCTATGATTCTATGATTCCTTGAACAGCTGACTAACCTGAAACAGTTTCTGGGGTTTGCTTGTCCAAATCTGAGTAATCTAAGTAGCCAGTTCTGCAAAGAGTTACAGTATGAAACAGCATCTTCATTTCAGCATTTTCCCCTCCCCTCTCTTCCTATTATACCCTTCTCCCAAGCATCTGAACTTTGAAAACACCCCGCAGAATGACTTGCTTAGATAAGAGTTTGTATTACCTACATAAATGTCTATTAGCAACTGAGTGATGCACAGCAGACAAGAGACTTCCCAAGAGAGACAAAAGACTATTAATTCTATTTAGTTGCACATATAAAATAAGCAGCAAATAACAGACATGCACAGGAATGTACACAGCCCTCCCAGAGAACAAAAATCAGAAGTAAAAACCAGGAATGACAGAAAAATATAGTATTGCTGAAAAACATTAAGCTTTAGAAGTAAAGATCAAATGTTTGCCTGTGAGAATAGGAAAACAAACCACAAGAGGATCAGAGAATGCCCTGTTGTGCGTGGGATTCCTGCCATGATATGGAGCAGGGAGAAGATGTTCAAATAATATGGTTATTTTGACAATAAGGAGTGCTAGTAGGCATTTCATATGAAAATTAGGAAATACTCCCCAAATAACAATAATAACTTCAGGTGTCTGGTTGCTAGCACTAGCATTTTCCTAGATGTGGAAGAGCATATGGATGTCTGCTTTTATGGTTATTTGTTGGGCAGGAGGGGTGCCTATGATATTCACAGATAAAAAAAGTATCCTGTAAGAAGTTATCATTATACACCAAATGACTAGGAGGGTCAATGATATTGACTGACTGATTAAAAATGAGATTTATAAAAAAGAATCAGATGAATAGCTTGTATACATGAAATAACTGCAAATAACAGATAATGCACCAGGGGATTTATTACTAAAACCAATTTGATTTTCTAAGCCTTAGGTAATTTAGAACCTGCAAGTGAATAAGAAGGCGGCTGTACTCTAGAAAATATTTCTTCTGGCAAAAAATGGGGGGGAGGGGCAAGACAAAAGGAAAAACCTGCTAAACATTCTCCCCCACAAAAACCGAAACAGAAAAGGCAATAGAAAAAAAAACCCAACCCTTAAGGTAGCAGAGCTCTATGCTTCATATCTTCATGTACTGCATTGTCAACCAGACTGGCAGATATGAGAAAGCTGACAGCTCTCCAGAGGACCCCGGCTGAAGCCGCTGTGCAGAAGTCTGGAACGGCACAGACCTGATCCCGCATGTAATGAGACTGAAGAGAGCTAGAAGGTAAACTCCCTCTCCCAGCTGTAAGGAAGGAGAGGCAGGCTGTCTGCCAAGCTTCACGTGTGCCCCTCTGCGTGTGCAAATGCACATACACAAGCATGGGCCTTCCCTTCCTGGGTGGCTTTGCTCAGGGGAGGCATCCTCGTGGGGAGGGGGAACCAAAAAGTCAAGGTTCTGTTTGCCATAAATGCACTGCAAAAAGGCATTAAATTATAGTACATTAAAAAAATCCAACTTGCACTCAAAGTGTCTCACTCATGAATCCAGAGAATATACAGTCAAATCAAGGAGATACTGACATATCTGTGCTCCTCTTTTATGCCTTAGGTTAACCACACTGGAAAAGCCTCATTAACTGGTGACAGTTTTAGCTGAAGGTCTTGTGCACCAGGCTGGCTGAGAATATTAGGCCTCATTAAATTAAAAAAAAAAAAAAAAGAACAAACACAGCTGCTCTAATACTCCATTCAGTTTGTCTAATTCCACTTTAATTGGTATCCATGTAACTGATCTCTTCCATTCCTCGTGGAACTGTCCCAGACACATGCACTTCACACAACCGGACACAGCAAACACAGTCAGTCCTTTATTTTGCTCCCGCCGATGCCAGCCCAAAAAGGCTCTGGAGAAACACACAGACTTTTCACAGTCTCCTAGCAGGTGAGGCAATCCAAAAAACACGGCTGTGGTGGCAACTTGGAAAGTGCACAGCTCAGTGTCAGATGCCAGAGTTGGCCCATCGGTAGCTAATAACTTACCTTGATCATTGTATGAGACAACGTACCAGCGCTTCACCATTTACTGCAAATTCACCACCACCAATGAACAATCAACCGCTAGCAACAATATGTGACTTCTCTTATAGAACGTATACCACTACCATGTTGAGGTCAGCTCTCAGCAAGTGCAGGGTCTCTCTGATCTGTATTTAAAACAGATGCCCTGCCTATGCAGGTCATTTACTCTGAAAATCCAGAGTAAACCTGCTGAAGAGGTTGAGGATAGGAGTCACGGTGAGCTAAAGAGATAGCAAGCCCAAAGTTGACACTGACAGTTGTGCTTTTGCTGCCTATGGCAGGAGCTATCCTGTTATATCATCACATCATTTATGACTTAACAGGATGAAGGCTCAACAAAAGAGACTGCAAAGGAAAACCGCCATCCTAACGCAATGCAGATGTCAGATCATTCCTACTTCGATAAAGCATTCTGTATTACCAGTGGTACGCTGGTGTAAAAGATACAGAATGGGAAGAGGTTTGCAATCTTCGTGCTCCTTTCTGACAGTAATGCAGAAAAGAGCTTGTTTTGCAGGATGGTTGTACTGCCTCCACATATGATGAAATTACTAAACATACAGCTGTACACTAATACACACATATATGTATGCACCAGATCCAGAGAGCACCAGCACAAGACAGAAGGAGAAAGAGAAGGAACACGTATCTTATTCTTTGCATAATATTCACAGATGTGACTCTGGGTTGTACCTGCTCTGGCATGCAGTCTCTCTGACTGCATTGCAAAGTAGTAGTACTTTCCTTTAAGGTGCGTGAATTCCTTAGGAAAGGTGGTTGTGACAATAAGAAGTCTAAGTCAGCATCAATGGAGATGCTGCTGGCTTGCAGATTTTTAAAGTTAAGTATCTCATTGGCATTCCTTTGTGTCCAGTATACTTCAATTAAAATCAGTCATTGTGCAACAATAAAAGAAGAATAGAAATACCAACAGAAAAAAGAGCTATTTTATAGCCTGATGCCTGTGGTGAGTAGGATATGTATGAGGATTATGATAATTCTGAGAAAATTAATAGGTATCATCACTCTATAATTTGCGGAAAGACAACGTACTACTCAAGTATAATGCATGTGACACTAATAGACCATGCTGGCATCTTTTAATAACCAAGAGAAAGATTACGGCCAGGTCTCTGCTTCTCTATCAAACCCCTGCAGTTGCACTGCAGGACAGCCACAATGACCTCGCTGATGTGGGCTGCCAAACCCTCAGCACCTTCTCATGAGGTTCATCTATCAAAATCCTTTAAAGGCAGTAGGAAGAAGAGCCCTATTATTCACCAAGAGTTTAAGTTAGTAAAGAAATGCTTGAGAAAGAGAAAGGACACAGAGCTTCACTTTTCAAAGTGCTGAGTGAGACCCTTTTATTCCCATTAAAGAGAGCTTTAGCAGCATTGCAGAATGACTTGGAATAGGGGAGGGAATGGGAATTTTCACTCTTTGCTCAGCCTGAAAGACCTAAGGTAGGTGACCCAGCACACACTTTTACCACACATCATGAAACTAAACCCCACAGCTTCTATTAACATGCCCATTATTGCTCATTTTTGCTAACGTGCCATGTTCTCTCTTTCTGTCCTGCTGTTCTAACATGTTGTTGTTTCCTTTTCCAGGAGATAATTAATTAATGCATGAACTATAGCAAAACTAAGCAATCAGAATACAAACTAAGAAGGAACAGTGCATTGGAAAGATATGAGTTATTCCTTTTAAACATCAACCTGCATACTAATTTAACTTTCACTGGCCAGAAACAGTCTGGCCCCTGGAACTTGGTCCAAGAGGACACTCCCCTAGAGCAGATATTCCCTGGGATGCTCTGCATGGAAGAATGTGCCAATGGTGATGACAACGTGTCGTGGTTTAGCTCCAGTTGGCAACCAAGCACCACACAGCCGCTCGCTCACCCTCCCCCTCCCCGGTGGGATGGGGGAGAGAATCGGAAGGGCAAGAGTAAGAAAACCCACGGGTTGAGATAAGAACAGTTTAATAATTGAAATAAAATAATAATAATAGTAATAATAATAATAATAATTGTAATGAAAAGGAGAACGAGAGAGACAAACAAAACCCAGGGAAAAGAAAACAAGTGATGCAACCGCTCACCACCCGCCGACCGACACCCAGCCAGTCCCCGAGCAGCGATCGCTGCCCCCCGGCTAACTCCCCTCGGTTTATATACTGAGCATGACGTCATATGGTATGGAATAGCCCTTTGGTCAATTTGGATCAACTATCTTGGGCTGTGCCCCCTCCCAACTTCTTGTGTACCTGGCAGAGCATGGGAAGCTGAAAAAGAAAGTCCTTGACTAGTCTAAGCACTACTTAGCAACAACTAAAACATCAGTGTGTTATCAGCATTCTTCTCATACTAAATCCAAAACACAGCACTATGCCAGCTACTAGGAAGAAAAGTAACTCTAACTCAGCTGAAACCAGGACACAACGCTTCCCCGATGTCACCATCCCCCACAGTCAAGTGATCTCAGACACTCACCCTCAGCATGCCCCAAACCGATCACAGAGGTTATAATATGCTCATCCTCTTCTCACTTCCACAGCATCCAACCAGACCATCTCTTCCATACAGGAGTGTTTGGGCCATGTTGAGTGAAATTCCTGGCCTGTGGAGATCATGGCTTATTCCTCACCTCCACCACATGGTTCTCTGCCTTCCCTTGACTTAGCAGGTCACTCAGAAATGTCAACAGTTTCTCAAGGTGATTTCTCTCTCTTTGCTTTCCTCAAAGCCAGCAAAGACAGACACTTTCAAAGGACTGCTCAGAGTATGCCTGCTTTCTGTGTTCTCACTGCCCCTCTGGAAGTATCACCTTTCTCCACTAGCTAAACAGGGGCAAGAGACCTATAGGCCTCGACGTGAGTTACCTTTTCTGACATCCTGCTGTAACCTTTGGGAACCTGCACAGCTGTATATGCTGTGATCTGACTCTCCCTTCCCCAATCCTCCATACTCAGGCATGCACACACAGACACACATGCAAGCATTCCCAAGGCTTCATTGCTGCAGTTTAGGCTGATGAAAAGAGCCGCTTTATGGAAAACCCCTCTGGGACTGACTGTACATTCTGCAAAACTGCCTCTACAGCAAGTAAATAAATAAATAATGTGATCCTCGTTTTTGATTTAGACTGTAATTTCCTTTTTAATAACTATCTGCTTTCACAGCACATTCAACAACTCAACAGTATTTAACAGAAGGCTTATACTATTTTCAGGGGACTTCAATTATGAATTAGACTGTAAACTTCTTCCTCTTCTTGTTTTTTATTTCCTCTAACACTTTACTAAGTGGCAGTGTATTCAAATTCCTCTTCAAACAGATGTATTGCTTCAAGTTTTTACATTAGGGAATAGGGCTATTCTCTTCCTGCCTGACTCTACTGTTCTCCTCATGGCCATCAGATTAAAAAACGAAACAAAACAAACAAAACAAAACGACATGCTAAAAAAGCCCAGGCACCAAATAAACACTGTCTGAGATGAATCCCGTGTTTCAATCGTTCAGTGTTCCTTCACCTTCCTACATACAGCATATTTGGTTGAAATAAATAGAAACAGTTAAATCTCAGTCACCTCTGTCCATTTAAATGCCAAAACACATTTGACTTTGTAGTGAACTGCAGAGCTGTTTATATAGCCTCCATGTTTTAGAATTAAGCAATAGTCCCCATGAAATCACTCATTAGCACCAAGTTTGCTTACTAGAGCCTCAGGCAAGTGTAAGGGCAGTTAACTCTCTAACACCACAATTGCCAAGTCCAGTAATTGCTTATTCCCAGGTCTTTCTTCTATTAGATATGCCACTCCTTACAGAGCAGAGTTTTTACGAAATGCTTTAAAAGTTAAATCTCCAACTGATCATTCATTAATAAATGTAAAAAGTAGGTATGTGTGGTAAAGTTACTGGGAGAAAGCTGTATCCTAAAAGGGCCAAACAACAGGACAACCTTCACTTAGAAGTTGGAGTCACAGTCTCTAGGGCGGTAACAACAAGCCTGAGAAAGTAGAAATGCTGTCACAGAGAACCAGCCACGACACACTCAAATTTGGCAAGAGAGGTCAGGAACAAAGTGATGCTCTCAGACCACTGCCAATGAGAACCAGCTAGGCATAATGGGGAGCCAGCCAAATCTTCTGGTTTCCCACTCTTACAGTAGTAGGTTATCAACAGCAGACATGGAAAGCAAAGGAATTCCCAGCCATTTCAGCCCCTCTGCATTGCTCACATGTCAATTGTGATTGTTTTCAGCTGATTGTCTCTTCGGAGGTCAAAGTAATAACCCTTACTCCCAGTTTAGGAAGAGGGCAGAGATGTATTCTGATAATGAAAATGAAGCAGAGTTGAGTTATGCTTCAGGAACTCATACACCACATGGTCCGAGCTTTGAGAAGAAGGGAAATGTGAGAGGGCTTGTATTTCACTTCTTTCTCCAGCAGCATCCAAATGATTAAAAGGGACTCTGTCATCGGCTGTCATTGTGAGGCATGTGGTTGGACCTAATTGCATCTAACAAGCCAAATTCAGACTGGATTTATGAGGATGAAGCTCATACAAGACAAACAGAGATGTTTCTGGTTTAAGTCAGTCTGAATTGAGTCCCAGCTCTTCAGGAATCACAGGAATTTTGATGGCAGCAAAGGCTGCCAGCCTCCTTGCAAAGGGAATTTGCATCTATTGCACCACTTATGGAAGGGAAGGGCTGGGTTTCCCACAGTCCTGAACTTCAGTCAGTCATTGACGGGACTGCGAAACTGTATCCCAGTGTGGCAGGATACTCTAAATAAATCAAATATGCCTTGATTTATCTGCCTATATTGATTAATATATCTGATTAGCCTATGAATACAATACCTCAATATGCTAGGAAAGGGGGGTATGTCCTGAAGTCTACTGGACTGTAAAGTGGAGGGGGAGAGGCCATTTGTGTCTTCAAGAAGGGCAGGACAGAGACTGCTGACTTAATTGTAAAGTAAACTTCTGCACTACAGATTTACAAGATTATCTTCAGAAAAGGACCACAGGCTACTTAAACATGGTTCTAAGCAGTGAATACATTCCATGAACAATTTTGCTCCTTTTATATTTAGTTTGTAAGTATATATATAATTATACCGTGTTATGTCAATATTTAAGTATTTATATACTATGTATATTTTGTTTATAAATTTTGTTACAAAACCACTCTGGCTTAAATTTATTTAAACGAAGGAGGAAGACTTGCTTTTTCACACATGCAAAATTATTCTTCTATTAATATAGTGTCTGAATGACTCTGATGGAGAATGCTACAACTGCCAAACTCTTAAGACCCTGGCTCTACGTCTGCAACTACCAAACTGTTAAGTCCATGGCTCAATGTAAGTCTATTTCCAGTTTTTCTGTTATACACCCAGAATCAACCATATTTCATGCAGTCCTGATACTAGCATTCAGACTTCTTATCAACTGTAAGTTTAATATCACACGATAACATCACTGTGTGCTGTCAATGGAGTCAAAATATGAATATATTTCTAGACAGCAGTAGGATTTATTTTCATGCTCTCTAAACACACACAGGCACAGATATATGTATCTGTGGTACAGGGAGGGAGGGAGGGAGGGAAGTGAGCTTTTCAAAGATACAAAGAGAAATTAGTTGCCCAGTACCTTTCCATTACATAATATATATGTATATATTAGATATGATTTACCATATACCTGTGCACTTAACTGCTTTAGAAAGACAAATATATACATAGTTTCAGAAAAAAAAAAGTATCTGTAACACCTGCATTGTACTAGCACTTTCAAACTTTTCTGCTAGGAAATTAAGCTGGGGTAGTGGTAAGTTGAAAAAATTGCCTATTCTTACTCTACTACCGACATGGAGAAGAACGTCTGAGAGCAGAATGAACCCATAGATATATATATATTTTAAGGCAGAGACAGACACAAAATTCCTTGAAGATCTCTTCTTGGTACACCGCAACTTCAAGGAGTCACCAGTATTAACTGATGTTCATATATTTTTCCCAGTTAAAAGCACAGGTTGCCACTCACTCGAATGCTGTTGATCTGGCAGCTGAGCTTGATGAAAGAACAACAGTGCCTTTTAATTCCATATGGGCCGAGCTTGAGCAGTAAGAGAGCATTAATGCTGTTACTGTAAATTACACTGACAGTGGAGGGCTGCTGGGGTTATATGGGATAAGCAATGCTGCACAGCCACCAGTAGTAGAAGTAATTAGCTAGTGTAATGAAGAGCGAGAAAAAGGAGAAGGGTGTTGGACAGCAGAGTGTTGTACTGTCAGCATTATCATTCTCCAAGGCTTCGGCAGAACAATGCACTGCTGAGCCTCTTGTAATCTCTACACATGGCTACCCATGAAGAGAGTAATTAAGAAATGTCATTGCCTCCTTGGGAAAATACCATTGC
Organism: Balaeniceps rex; assembly: GCA_013401315.1. NCBI lineage: Eukaryota > Metazoa > Chordata > Aves > Pelecaniformes > Balaenicipitidae > Balaeniceps > Balaeniceps rex. The sequence continues at coordinate 58,882 of VYZW01002623.1, read as the reverse complement.
GTCTCAAAAGAATGATGATAATCTCCATAACAGCCCTGTTGTCTCTCTCTCTTCTCTTTGTTTTGGTGGAGAGTAAAAACGCGTGACGATGCACTCTAAACTAAATGTGCTTTTGTTCTTCCTTTTGTTACACATCAACCCAAATAAAGCGCTGTCGGTTGAGCCAAAACAAAGCTAGATTTAGAAGCAAGTGCATGCACTCCCAAAATCTGTGTTACCAGGCAAAGCCAGATTTGTGCTGGGCATCCCTACTAAAAAGAGTATTTAAAATTCAAGTGTCTGGCACAAGAGAGGCAAAATCTTACAAAGTCAATTCCCCAAAGAGCTTTTACAGGAACTTCTGGATCTGACAAGCACTGAATGATCTGGTGAAAGAGGCAGTGCTACAGCCCTCATCCAAGGGCCAGGGAAGTCAATGAAGGACTGCTGTTTCAGGTCTGACTAAAGAGCAGCATGCCTGCAGTGGTGTGCACCTAGCAAAAAAGATCAATAGTTCCAGGGCAACGTAAACAAGACAACTGCTATTTTTCCAGCACTGGTCCAGACTCATGTCATCCTTCTCTAGGCGACCTTTGTATTATACTCATTCTTTGTCAATCAGCCATAAAAGACTGACCCTGTTAATTGACACCATGCCTGAATACAGACATAAAACTGACCTTAAAGGTTACTACCTATAGTTTTCTAATAAAATTTTTTCAAAGAACTCCATACTGCTTGGGAGCAGAGCAAAGCAGTATGTACTGTATTGCAATGCAAAGGCCTTTGCCAGGATTCACTGAGGAAGCTAGAAACATCTCTGCCATTCTTCT
>VYZW01002623.1:46344-57905 GCA_013401315.1 Balaeniceps rex | reverse complement strand
TCTGCCATTCTTCTCCCTGCCTACTAGATGTGTACCACTGGAAATGCATGAGAGCTGAAGTTATCTTGCTTGTCACAGCTGTACCTATATAAATACCAGAAATCCCCTTAAAAAAGGTGTGATTCATTACACAAGCAAGGATTTCAGAGAAAAAGGGTTAGTGCAGCAATCTGCTAATGAGGCTGATCAATTCAAATACTTTTTTCCTTCCCTAAAATTTCATTCCAGGTTGTTTACTCTGCTCTCTGAAATTAAGCAGTTGTGTCTACACAGCTAACACACCTTTGATTCTCCAATTCACTGCACATTTGGATTGTCCTGGAGGTAAATATTTGCAGCTGGAAAGTAGACAGCTGAGAGTTTAAATGTAACAATTGCTATTTCTATTTATTCCAGCCTGTTTCTCTGATAAAATGGAAAGGATGAGATGAGAAACTTTCATGTAAAAGGTGTCTTTTGGATTCTGTGTAACACAGTGCAAAAGGCCCAGGTTTGCGACTTGGGGTTCTCAGACACTAGTACAACTCATAGTTACTACCACTACTCCAGTGCTTTATTCTGGAAACCTTTAGGCAGGAATACAGCATTGATTAGTATGTTCTGAGATTCTGAGCAATTTTTTCTGCAAGCACAATTACATACAGAATGCCAATACGAGTTTGAATGAGGGGAAAATTAAAAAAAAAAAAAAAATTTCTTTTCCAGCCTCCACTGATTATGGTAACTGTCATTCTCCAAAGGAGCCTGATGGGTCCCTGTTAGCTATCTCTAGCTTCCCAATTTCAAGACATTATCTAGTGACACTGCTGGTTTAGTCTGGCATTCCCCCTCAGGATACAGCTGAAACCAATCAGGTAAGTAACTAGGCAAAAGATAATCACAGCAAGGTTAAAAATATAATGGAAAAATGAATATTTAAAAAGAGCTGAATACACAGTTTAGAGAAAATGGAAATGATGGAAAATTACAACTCCTCATGGGCAGGTTCAGAAAGAAGGGCTAGAAAAAAGTGAGGCTTTTTTAATGGCTATTGGAAGAAGGGCCAAGCATTTTTAATTTTGACATTGAACTATTGCAACAATAGTAAAAAAAGACTAAAATCTGTTAAGTCCAAATGGAGAATTACCTCTGCAGTAGACAACACAACCTTGCTTGATAGAGTTGCAATCCCTGCAAAGACTGTATTAAGAGTTTTGGCTTCCTCTATATCTTTTCTTTGCCTCTACCTACAGCAAATGACATTTTTCTTCAGCTATGGATTAGTGGGTTTGTATGAATACAGAGGGCATTTTCTATGTGATTCCTATCCATTCAGTAATGATGTCCCTCAGTGTTTTATTTTGAATGAAAGTTGCAGAAAAATATAGGTATGACAGGGATGTATTCAACTGATACAGCCTGAAAAAGCTGCAAGGATCCTAAATCTTTTGATTTCACGTACAATATAAATTCTGAAGCAGTAGGCTATGTCCCTTTCTGCCCATTTATGTTGATCTCAGTTGTTCTGCCACTGCCTTCAATAGACCCCTGATCTTAATCCAGAAATGTCCAAATATGACAAAAGGATGACCATTTTTTCCTTGGATTATCAAGCTGAAAAGTGAAAAATCTCACCTAGAATTCTTGTGTGTAAGGTCCTGAAACAGGTGCTGACAACCAGCCCAGATAATCTGGATGAATACTTAGCAAGCATGTCTGATCAGGAATCGTTTTCAAAAGCAGTGTTCTTCATAATAAGCAAGATGATTTAATGCCATTGGTATGGCTAACCTCCCATATTATTTTTATTTAGCTTGAACAAATCCCCATAGATGCTTTGACTCCAATGGTTTTGCACGTAGAGGGAATTCACTCACATATTTTCAAAGGGATTTACAATAAAAGGTGAAGCTCTGAGTCTGTACGATTTTGACTAAATACCTGACTGAAAGGGAAGATACAACTTCATTCTCATCTTTCTGTAAAGACCCTCCATTTTCAAAGATGGCTCCCAAGGAGCAAAGAACTATAGAGCTTCAAGGCAATGGAGAAACACTTGGCTGAACACTCCAGGCCCCAGTAAAACAGACTTATTTTGTGGGCTACTTTGCTATGATGCTGTAAAATGGAAAAAGAGGGAAGGGTAAAAAATGCACATGGTGGAGGGGAGTGGAAATTCCATTTAATAGGGCTATAAAATTCTGCCTGACTCAGATCAAATGCTTCTGTCATTGCTGTCAGGCAAAATTATGGCAGATCAGTATTAACGGTGCGTTCTTTTGAATCTATAGTCCTGCTTCTCATATTGATTTGTGGCAATGGGTCAATATAGAATCCTTAAAAAAGTACATATATGTATGTGCATGTATGAGTCACAGCCAGCAATGCTAAATTCGTGTGTGCATGCATATGTGCATTTTGTTTCATTTTGCTCCCATTTGCCACATGAACGTCTTCAAACACATTCATTATTGTGACAACAGGTTGAATCTGCAATTCACCATCTGCCTAAACAACATTAACCTTCATGCAACCTCATATTATTATTGTTAGGCTTTGTCTGAAATTTAAAATCCTCCTAATACAGGCTGCAGGGACAACCCTTGCACTTAGCATCATCCCTTCTGTTATACCCACAACCATCCTTCTCTAGTGCAGTTGGAAACTTGCATTTGAGATTGATTTTATTTACTGAAACATGCTAGACTCTTTTAAGACAGCAGTAGCGTGTTATTAACTGCCTTGTAGCACTGGACAGTCTTCAGACACCCCCCCTCCACATACACCCCTGCCTTTCAGCAGCTGCAACTTCTGAACAACGCTGCTGGGCTGCTGAAGTACATCGCCAAATTCCCTTTTCTCTGCTTCTAGAGACACCGATACAAGATTTGCCAACCACTTTAAATACCACAATGCTATTCCTACAGAATCTTTTCAAAGGAGTGCAAGTAGTTCTGGATGTTCAGAGCTCCCACTGAAAAATACAGCGAAATCCCCCTAGTGAGAGTATTAACACAGCTTGCTGTTGCAACATAACCGCTATAAGGCAGTGGCACCACGTCCAGCACTTGCTTCTTGACAGCAAAAGTATGGAATGAGACTAAGAAAGTTCAGTGAATGCTGAATATATCACACATTCATCCTACTGTTTTCATGAGAGCACAAAGCCTTTCCATACACCCAAATCCAACCCTCCTGACAGAAAGCTGATTATTCATACACTTACAGCATGTGCACAGCTGAATAAAGGATCAGCTTTATTACTTTTAAAAAATACCATGTATTAGAGAGAATATGTTAAATCAAAATCCAATTCAAAAACTCTTTCCTGAAAGTATGTCACAGTTTAGTAACTCAGGTTACAGCATCTATGCGTTACTCTTCCAGAGGAGGAAGTAGGGGTCTTCCTCATTTCAAACTACCAGCACATATTTGGCTCGGACCGCAGCTGGCACATCTGTCTGCAACTGGCATTTGCTCCAAGCACCATCAGTCAGGAGAGACTCCAGCTCAGGAAAACTTCCCTGTATATGAAGGGGTGCATTAAGTTTGAGCACTTGCTTAAGGCCTTTTCCTCAATCGCACCCAAAGTCAAAACTCATTTTTCAATTACCTGATTTAGAGGTGCCTGAGCGGTAGGAGCAGAGCTTTCATTGATTTCAGTCAGCTAGAGGGTTCAAAGCCCCACCCTCATGGATTCAGGGGCTGTGCACAATGAGGCGGTGACAGTCCTGCACACCGCTATCTGCTATTGTCCACACATTTGCAACTCAAATTTCTTAATGTCATTTGGGCAATGTGTCTCAAACGTGACCACAGAAGACACAAGAAAAGAAGCCCATTAACCACTTCATGGTTCATTTCATGGTTTCACTCTTGAAACTGCCAACAGGAAACTGAAGCAGTTTTTCTGAGATTTAGATATTTCTGCTATATTAAAGGTATCTTTATATAAAAATATATACTTTTATACTTTAAAATTGTTGCTTTCCTAGTGGCAGTAACTTGCACTGTCTGACAACTAGGTACTCAACTATACTTTGATCCAGAAAGGAAAAATCTAGGTTTGCAGCTAAAAGCATTAAGATCATACTTTGCTATTTTTCTTTTTATTGTTTCTGAGAAGAACATTCTGGTTCCCTGGCTTTCCAGAAATGTACAGCCTTTACCTTCTTATGTTTCCTCTCCTTACAGACCACACTGCTCCATGCTGTTAGAACTGAACTCTGCTCAGTTCTAAACAGACCTTTCCACTGTCGCTACCAATATCCATTAGCAAAATATTTTTATATATATTGTACAATTTACTTTCATCGTCCAGTACCAGTCTGTACTTAACATTCAGAAATGAAGTTGGCAGTGACTGGTCGCCATTCCTACAACCTTTGAAACCTAACTTTTCAGTGTGTGCCTCGGATGGATTTTTGCAGTGATGAGGTGTGAGCCCAGTTGCTCCCATTTTACTCTTTCTTCCCTTGTGTAATTGCATTGTCACAAGAGAAAACTGGTATGAAATTAAAATAAAAGGTAGCCACTACAATCAAGCCCCCAGACATTCTTGGATCTCTGGGAAAGCTTGGATCTGGGTCTGAATTCTGAAATTTCTGCTTCTCTCTGGTCATGACCAGGGCTAAGTCTTCCTGCACTTGATGGAAGCCATCACACCTACCAGTAATAAGTGCTGCACTGGGAATGCTGGGGTCCTAGTCCCGCAGAGGCTGAATGACATATCTGAGGATTTAGATGCCAAGGATGGCAAAGATGTGTCACTTTGAAAATAAACATCTTTGTTTTGTTTCTGCATGCTTGTTTGCTATAAATGCTTTAGCTAAGCCTCAATAGCTATATTTCACTGGGAGAACATTATCTGTTGACAATTATGCAATTCTATTAACATCATTGCCTTTTTAATCTATGAAAGGTTACATTAAACAGAAAGAAAGCACACAGGAGACTACAGAAAGGAAAGTACCTACCCTTTCAGGAGAAAAAAAAAGATTATTCAAATGATCATCCTGACATTTATTTTTATACGAAGAAAAATAGAACAAGAAACATAACAGGGTATTTTTGTGACCTGAATACCAACAGAAGGTAAATTAAAACTCACACAATAAATGCAAATGACAGGACAGATTCTTCCCTCTGCTCAGATATGTTTACAAGGGTGGGGTGAATAAGATTAACTGGGAAACAGTTATTGCATGGACTTGTCTGCACCAGCCATTGCTGGACTGCCTGACAAAGCACAGTGAATATCGAAGAGGATGATCTAATGTATGCTACCTTACTACAGACCCTTAGCTGTCTAAAGAATCTAGCAAAACCAAGAGCAACCACTACTTTTGAAATATTAGTAGTGTATGAAGCCATAGGATGAAACACATCTACCAACTGGCACTTACGCCCAGCCCAGCACTGGATGAAAATTCCAGCACAATTTCCAGCAGCCAAGCTATTCCTGTTGCAGGGGCTTTACAGAGAGCAGAGCTGCCCCAAACGCACCCCCTCCCACGGGCACAGCCCTGGGAATATGCGTTCCAAACCCATACACCCAAGGGAGCCACCTGGAGCGAAAAGGAGCTGCAGGCTTTCTCTGCATCTGGAGGTGGAGTATTACAGTGTCGATGAAAACATGACAGGGAGACAGAATTTACTTATTTTTCTTAATTCACAAAGGCCGGGGGGGGGGCTAATTAATCTAATAGGTTATACACTCCGAATACTGTGCTCAGTTCTACCCAGAAGGCTCCCTCCAAATCAGGACTACAGCTCAAAATTGTCTCTGTGTTGAAACGAACTACTGCTTTAGTTGCTTCCAAAGTGTCACCTTTCACCTAGAGTCACTGGCCAGCAGCATACTAAACTCTGGAAGTTGGTAAATGCTTCTTTCACTTACTGAGTACTTGCAGCTTGTGGTTTTTAATTAACTCTGGGAGAAGGGTGTGCAAATACATGGGAAAGAACTGTGCATTTTTCTTTCCAAAACTGAAATTAATGTACATATACATTTTTCATCAAGCATAGGCAAAGGACAGTTGAGACAGAAGACAATTTACTGATGCTTAGGACACTGCAATTGACTGACTTTCTTACTTTACAGATCCCATTAGTTATTAGTTAGGAGATTTCAGAAAAATCTGTTTACAACTACTATCTGTTGAAGTACATCTGGATGGGCTTATGACCTGTAGTTAACTGGCTCTTTGCATCACTCAAGCACTCTTCCCTTTCCAACGCTATGCTGCCTATTGCACATAGTGTAGGAGGGATCTATAATCACAACCCAGAAAGTAGAGAGAAAGAGGTTATATTTTGTAAGTTCTCTTAGTGCTTGAAAGGTTGTACATTGAATGGAGGGGACACCTGAAGCAGAAGAGAAACATGAGGGCATCTTTCTTGGTAGCTGATGCTGTGTTTTGCAGAAGTTGAACGATGGCAAGACTGCTAAGAATTCTAGCAATTACACCCCTATTTGACATTAGGGCAAAATCACTAAGAGCCAGATTATGACTTCCTATGATGGACAGCACTTTGCTCCACGTTTATGAGTAGAGGTATTATGAGCTGGTCCTTGGAATTCAAACTGCTACCAAGGAAATCACATTTCCTATGAAAATGTCCATGTTCAGCCCTCAGATTTTTCACTGTTCCTCACTTGCTCTTTTCCTAATTTTCATCTTGAGACTTGAGCTCTGCACATGGTTGCTGTCAGGCAGAGGTGAAAGAAGATTAGTAGTTCCGTATCCAGAGCCAATGTAAGACATGAAGTACAGGAATACTTTTTATACTTTATTTTGTAGCTATGAGAACGTGTATTTCTAATGGTGCTCGTCACAGAAGCATTTGCTTGCCAGAATTACTTTTTGCAGTCAGAATTACTCAGTCTGGAACTGCACTTTCTCTCCTGTCTTTACTTTGCCTGAAATGACTGATCAGAAAACTGTATTTATAACAGAAGTAATGGGTAATGCCCAACACAAGTCTGTATCTACAAGAACCTAACACTTGGAAAAAGCCTGTACAGAATCTTATTTCACTTGTGACTGGAAAGGATTTGGGCTTACAATAAGGCAATTACACAACTGAGAAACTTACACCAGCCCACGTTCTCTGTGAAGAGCTGTGAACAGAAATAGAAATATTAGTTAGAAGGGACCTCTGCAGGTCACCTAGTCCAACCTCTTTCTCAAATCAAGACTATCGCCAGTGCTGATTCTACTTCTCCAAGTATTTTTTAAAGCAAACTGGTAATTTGCAAACATTGTGTTTCCTAAGCAATTCATTTCTTCATATGCAATGAGTAGAAGATCTATAAATAAAACCACAGATAAAAGAGATCACAACCTGGAGTGGTGTGTCCAGCTCTGGAGCCCTCAGCACAAGAAGGACATGGAGCTGTTGGAGCGGGTCCAGAAGAGGGCCACAAAAATGATCCGAGGGCTGGAGCACCTCTCCTTCGAGGACAGGCTGAGAGAGTTGGGGCTGTTCATCCTGGAGAAGAGAAGGCTGCGGGGAGACCTTATTGCGGCCTTTCAGTACTTAAAGGGGGCCTATAGGAAAGATGGGGGCAGGCTTTTTAGCAAGGCCTGTTGCGACAGGACAAGGGGCAATGGTTTTAAACTAAAGGAGGGTAGATTTAGGCTAGACAGAAGGAAGAAATCTTTTACAATGAGGGTGGTGATGCACTGGCACAGGTTGCCCAGAGAGGTAGTGGAGGCCCCATCCCTAGAAACCTTTAAGGTCAGGTTGGATGGGGCGCTCTGAGCAACCTGATCTAGTTGATGATGTCCCTGCTCACTGCAGGGGGGTTGGACTAGATGACCTCTAACGGTCCCTTCCAACCCAAAGCATCCTATGATTCTATGATCACACTTCTCTGCCTAGCTATGAGAAGGCCTTTCACTCTATCTGTGAGTTGACCAATTGTTATTATTACTTTAACTTACACTGAGCTCAAACCATAAACCAGCCTCCGGTTGGCCTTCTTTAATCACAGGGAAAGCTGGTCATGGCACACAACTGCATTCATATGAAGACAGTCCTGCATTTCTCCATGAAGACAGACAAGGCTACACCACTGAGAATTTCGTATGTTCTGGTCAATCACTACCAAGCAGATCCCCAGTAAGTGGCTGAATACATAGTGGGCTGTTTCTATGAACTTAAGAACTATTTCTATGAAAAACAACACTCCCACTTGCAGACACGTTATTTCTACCAAAGTCTGCTCAAAATAAAACTAAGGACTGAAACAACTGGTTGCACCAAGACAACAGAGCAACATTTTCTGTTACTCTCAGATGAGGTTAAATCTAAGCTATTTAGACACTAAAATTTTGTTGAAATTCCAACAATTGTGTTAGAGAAGTGTCACTAACTCACTAGGACCATCTACACATGTCAATGGCCGATAATGGTACACTTAGGCAACGTTAATACAGCCAGTAACTGCGGAAAAGATAAATTAGTCCCTGTGGGGGCATTATGGGGCTGTAATTTCAGTTCAAGTTTCTATGACAATACAAGCCAAGAGACTGAAGTCTGAATCACACTGAACCTAATTAGAAATGGCAAGCTTTGGAAAGCCATCTATAACTTTCCTTTTAAATGGCATGCTGTACTAATAAATGAAATGGTTTTACATGCCTTTTACCAGTTTCCACTAAGGCTAGTTAAATTTCAGAACTCGTTCTTTAATTGTGATGTTATCCGAGAAGAAGCCTTTCCAAATGCCAAGGTAAATGAGCATCAGCAAGGTGATGAATGAAAAAAGCAATGTGCTCTGTAGACAGACATCAGTATATAGACAGAGATTCAATTAAATAACATTTACCTGGGCTCTTACGTTCCAGTCCTGCTATTAGATCACCATACTTAAGCCCAGACACCTTCAAAAGATTGTAGCTGGCCAGGAAAATTCACTTCCTGGAATGGGAAAAGCTTTGGATATGTAAACATTCGGATTATGTTTTCCTCTGATTGCTAACTAGAATGAAGAGAAGTGCCATCCAGCTCCATATGGTACCCAACTACATCAGCAGCCTTGAAGTAGGATTACCAGACTCATTATATGGCATAGCAGAAAGTGTGACTCTTCTGGAGATTGCTGATGTTCGAAATGAAGGGCTGTCTTTCCTTTGTTTTTTTTGCCTTTTTCCTTTCTTCCTAAAGAATCACAAAAAGTCCTTAGCAATAAGCCAGGGATTCTGTTTTAGAAACTGTACAGAAGACACCTACACAGGGATTTGTTTTCCATTACTGAACCTGTACCAACTATTAGAAACTTTAGAAAAAGTAGTGCCTTGCAGATCTGCTGAAGCCAAAACACCTGCTGTTCCTAACAATTCCACTTTGTTGTTGGGCTCAAAATACCCATTAGCTGTCTCTCTTCAGGGGCAGTGAAAGATTAGATTATCAATTATAAAACAGACTGCTTATGAGTCTCTGCTACCCATTTCTGATAACTATGTTTCTTTGGCTTCATAAACCAACAATAGGCCATAAATGATGTGTTGCTGCCTGCGTCAACTGCATCTGGAAAGCCAAAGATTTAAATTAGATGGTGCAACTCCACAGATACATATCTGTGTTCCGAATCATTCTTACTCACAGTATTCGTGAGTATTGTAACTGGCTCAACCACTTGACTTNTCACTAGGACCATCTACACATGTCAATGGCCGATAATGGTACACTTAGGCAACGTTAATACAGCCAGTAACTGCGGAAAAGATAAATTAGTCCCTGTGGGGGCATTATGGGGCTGTAATTTCAGTTCAAGTTTCTATGACAATACAAGCCAAGAGACTGAAGTCTGAATCACACTGAACCTAATTAGAAATGGCAAGCTTTGGAAAGCCATCTATAACTTTCCTTTTAAATGGCATGCTGTACTAATAAATGAAATGGTTTTACATGCCTTTTACCAGTTTCCACTAAGGCTAGTTAAATTTCAGAACTCGTTCTTTAATTGTGATGTTATCCGAGAAGAAGCCTTTCCAAATGCCAAGGTAAATGAGCATCAGCAAGGTGATGAATGAAAAAAGCAATGTGCTCTGTAGACAGACATCAGTATATAGACAGAGATTCAATTAAATAACATTTACCTGGGCTCTTACGTTCCAGTCCTGCTATTAGATCACCATACTTAAGCCCAGACACCTTCAAAAGATTGTAGCTGGCCAGGAAAATTCACTTCCTGGAATGGGAAAAGCTTTGGATATGTAAACATTCGGATTATGTTTTCCTCTGATTGCTAACTAGAATGAAGAGAAGTGCCATCCAGCTCCATATGGTACCCAACTACATCAGCAGCCTTGAAGTAGGATTACCAGACTCATTATATGGCATAGCAGAAAGTGTGACTCTTCTGGAGATTGCTGATGTTCGAAATGAAGGGCTGTCTTTCCTTTGTTTTTTTTGCCTTTTTCCTTTCTTCCTAAAGAATCACAAAAAGTCCTTAGCAATAAGCCAGGGATTCTGTTTTAGAAACTGTACAGAAGACACCTACACAGGGATTTGTTTTCCATTACTGAACCTGTACCAACTATTAGAAACTTTAGAAAAAGTAGTGCCTTGCAGATCTGCTGAAGCCAAAACACCTGCTGTTCCTAACAATTCCACTTTGTTGTTGGGCTCAAAATACCCATTAGCTGTCTCTCTTCAGGGGCAGTGAAAGATTAGATTATCAATTATAAAACAGACTGCTTATGAGTCTCTGCTACCCATTTCTGATAACTATGTTTCTTTGGCTTCATAAACCAACAATAGGCCATAAATGATGTGTTGCTGCCTGCGTCAACTGCATCTGGAAAGCCAAAGATTTAAATTAGATGGTGCAACTCCACAGATACATATCTGTGTTCCGAATCATTCTTACTCACAGTATTCGTGAGTATTGTAACTGGCTCAACCACTTGACTTTGCCAAGGGAGGTTCTTGGTGGGAATAGAGAGATAATGATATTTTTAAAAATGGTTGAGATGGAGATAAAAGTATGTCCACGCACCTTGAGAAAACTAGCTACGTGGCATACTCAGTGCAAAGATTTCATCCTGGCTTTTATGCATAGTCTACATTTATTTAGATAAATATTATCACATCTCAGACTTACCACCTGTCAACTCTGATTTGATAAAACATTGTGTGTGTGTGTGCTACAACCCACTGAGAATGCACAGTAAAACTGGTTAACATAAACCACCTTTATCTAAGAAGTTTACCTAAAAGGGACCTCACATAATCACATTGTTGTGCAAGTAAAGAAAGCTGTAACATGTAGTTGGTTACTTTATCTCAGCTGACAGGTGGAAATTTATTAAGATATGCCAATTTGCATACTTTCAGGTAACCACAAAGGTGAATGCTGTGTCTGAAAATTGGAATCTAACTATTGCACTTATCTTCAGGTTAATGTAAATAAACAAACTGGTGATAGGTCTGGCATATGTAATCTTATGAAATTCTCCCAGTTTGAAGCAGTTGAGCAATAACACTTGGCACTTGTATAGTGCCTTTCATTAGAGGACCTCCAAATGCTTTATTTCATTAAGGGCTGCAAGCCCATTTGCTGAAAAGAG
>VYZW01002623.1:23968-41150 GCA_013401315.1 Balaeniceps rex | reverse complement strand
CTAATACAATAATGAAAGGAAGCTCTGATGAATGAAATTAAAATAACAAGACTTAACACTTTTGAATAAATGCACTGTTGCTCTTTAACGATCAACTTGGTAAATTGGAAGAGCTTAAAGGAGGCTGAAGGTCTCACAACGCCTGGTTTATAACAGAACAGAGGTTCATGAGGAAAAGCCTCTTAATCAGTCACAAATCTCCGATTCAAGTTGGAATGTGCTCCTAAATAAGGCTTTGCTTAATGCACGGGTACGAAACATTCCTTCCCATTTGTTAATGTCCTTCTGCTTTTTTTTCCTTCTCTTTATGTTTATAGGAAACAGATTTAAAGAAAAAGTAGCTTAGTTAACAAACATGCATGGAAAAAAAACCTGAACCCCAGCCCTTCAGGTAGCACCGCTCAGTGTAGCTCCATTAACTTCAAAGCCAATTTGCCCCAGGTAAGAGCCTGTTCAGAACAGCATGTAAAATGAATGCAACAAATAGAAGCAATGACCACTTAAGCCCAACCCAAAACAAAAAGCCCCTCAGGTTTAGGAAGCCTATTTTGGATGTCCCACCTTGCACAGAAGCATAATCCTGTGTAAGGATTGCCAAGAACTGAAACCTCCATGTGTAAGAGAACACAGGGCTGTGAGGAACATCGCCACTGCTGGGAACACTGATGGGGAGCAGGAAGGAGAAGGTTGGGCAATGAGAGCCATTTGGCTCTGCTCACCTCATGGGCTTGCTGGCCAGAAAATAGAGAGCATCCTTGAAGTACAGCAACAGCTAGTGCACTGCTCAACTGCTTGGGACACTACTAAATACAATATATGTCATCAGCCCAGACATGATCCACACAAATGTCTGAATTCAGCCCCTTGGCAGCAACATCAAGTAACAAGACCAAGTTAGTGTAAGGTGCTAAGGGATCTGAAATATCTTCTCAACTGTTAAGATCTGCTTCAGAAGCACAGGACCCAATTCAGAGAAGTGGGTTGTTTTGCTTTGTTTATCATAGTGATGACTACAAATGCCTTTGCAATTTTCTATGAAAAAAAATGCCACAAATTAAATCTATGCCTACCTCAGTTTGGGAGGCAAAGCAAAAAAACCCACAACATAGCACCAATATAGAGGTGTCAAAACGAAGTTTTTTCTACCATTTCTATGATTACATTTCCTTTCTTTCTGACATTCATGGTTTTAAAATGAGATGTAAAAAGAATTATCATTAGCCTTACAATTCAAGATACACAGAACTGTACAGAGCGTAACACCATTATTAAGATTTTAGTCTTAAAAAGAACAGTATATGGGTAAGAAAGTCAAGTAAGAGCAAAATTGGAAAGATTACAGAGGAGGAGGTAGCAAGCTGTACTTGTAAGAAGCAGAGTAGAAAAGAAATCATAACTAATGGGAGAGAGGCAAGAACTGTGGCAGACAAAATATGAGACATTATTCTGTGAATACTTGTAGTCCAAAAAGATGTGTAGGTCTGAATATCTCATGAGAAACAAAGAGAGTTGGAAGGCAAGATAGATAGGAAAAGACTGGGAGAACATGGAATAATTCCCTCTTCAATGAAATATTGTCCAGGTGGGTGAGCTCTGAACTATAATGAAGTATTTTTAAATGTAGCCAAAATCAAAAACACTGTTATTTCATCTTTTCCTTGAACTGTCAGTTTTGCAAAAGAAATGTTGAGGGTCATTAGTCCCTGACACAAACTAGAACACTTATGTTTAAATGTAATACAGTCTTCATTAAATAATTCCATTATGTGTGTTTTCCACCTACTGTACACATACCATGAACTACTGATAGCAAGCCCTAGGCAAAGGCAAGAGGAAGAAAGAGAGCTGAAGTGAAGGGTGAAGTGAAGAAAGGGTGAAGCAGGCTGAACACACATGAGATTGATTCCGATATGTTTACTCACAAGAATAGCATCATAATTGCATGAATAGGCTTGCTGATTTCAATGAAAACTCAGAGTAATGCATTATTCAGTTCAGCTAATGGAATCAGAATCTGATTTAATTTGAATTAAGAATAAGTAAGGTGAGGGAGTAAGAAACAGGAACACAAGAAACAATCCAAAGTGCAAAACACAACTCTGTCTGCAGAAGCTCCCAATTTCAGACCTGGGCTGTCTCCCAGCAAAGCATGGGAATGCTTCCTTCCACTGTTTATTCTGGCCCTGTTACTCAGCTTTGAAACAGGGAACTAAAAGCAACCATGTCATCGAATTCCACCCCTTGAAAGCAACTGTGCCATTCAGTCCAAATCTGCTTCATAAACTTAGCAAGCTCCATCTTAAAAGTCATTCATTATTTTGCCTCCATTATTTCTACTAGAAGGTTTGAGACCCTTACCACTTACAGTGGCTAATAACCTTCTTCTAATCTCCACTCTAAATTTATTCATAGCCAGTTAAGACTCATTCATTCTCATGCCAGTGTTGTCCTTTACCTTACATACTTGTTTTCCTCTTGGGTATTTAACCATGCTAAATTTATAGCTAATGCTCAGCATACAAAGCTTCATTTAGCTGAACTAAATACACCCAAACATTTAATCTCTTCTCATATGATGAACTTTCCATACCCCCAAACGACTACATCTGATGCAATTTGATTTCATTTTTTGGGTACAAGTGGACGCTTTTCACTGTTATCTAGAGGAGGTAAAGTCAGAGCTACATACAGTGATAACGACACATCCTGTCTCTATCGAGAGTGACCTGGCTGGTGTATTTTAGACTTATCTTTATGTAGGGCTCCAAAGTTTATATTTAAATCTGAAGATGTGCAAAAAGAAAAAAAAATACAATTGCAGAAAGTCATCTATGTTCCTTCCAATTCAAAACCACCAAATCATCTATTTGTCTTGTGTACATAAATAGCATTTATGCCTTATGGAAAGAAAAGATTGTTCAAAGGTTAGGAAGTGAACCTTAAATTTTGGAAAATAGAGACATCTGCTCCAACCTCAGAGTCCTGACACATCAGCTGGTCTTTTGACTCCGCAGTTCCTCATCTACTAGGACAATGATATTCCCCTGCTTAGCAGACGGGTATTAGGAGTGCAAGGTGGGAAGACAGTACCATTTTGGGGAGTGCAACAATGACAATGTAAAGCACAGGATGAGATGATTCCAAGCTGCCTTAAGTGCAACATTCAGAAATGCTTGCAGTCAAGTCCCAGCGGCTTCACATCACAGACCTGCAAAGTTCTTTTATGACTTAACACACACACACACACGTGTGTAGGCAGCAACATGCCAGCAAACACAAAACAGGACTCTACATCAAGCTTTCTCACCAACAGAACCAGTGGTGCACATGAAGGTCATGCACAGGGATCCCAGCATCACCCACTCTCAAGGAGCACCGAAGATGTAGTACTGCATGCTACACCATGCATGCCGGCAGCCTGAGCTGACAGTAATTCCCCGGAGTCAGTAAAGCATGGCAGCATACTCTTATTTGTGCCACCTCCAAAAGCCTTAACTTAAAATCACTGTCCCCTAGCATTCACAGCGTTGCACTGTACTCTTCCAGTCTACTCCCAATGTCAAACTTCTCCTTCAGTGACACCTAGCTCTTAAACTATCTCCACTCACAAACATATGGAAATTCACGTACTTTCTGCCTTTTCAAGTCCCCTTCTGATAGCTTACATTTCATTTCTTTCTCCCTGTCCTGGTTTTGCCTGGGATAGAGTTAATTTTCTTCCCAGTAGCTGGCATAGTGCTGTGTTTTGGATTTAGTATGAGAATAATGCTGATAACACACTGATGTTTCAGTTGTTACTAAGTAGTGCTTACACTAGTCAAGGACTTTTTCAGCTTCCCATGCTCTGCCAGATGCGCAAGAAACTGGGAAGGGGCACAGCCAAGAGAGTTGATCCAAACTCACCAAAGGGGTATTCCATACCATATGGCCTCATGCTCCGTATATACACTGGGGGGAGTAGGCTGGGGGGCAGCGATCGCTGCTCAGGGACAGGCTGGGCGTCAGTCAGCAGGTGATGAGCAGTTGCATCACTTGTTTTTATTTTTTCCTGGGTTTTGTTTCTCTCTCTTGCTCTCCTTTTCATTGCAATTTTTATTACTATTATTATTATTATTTTATTTCAATTATTAAACTGTTCTTATCTCAACCCGTGAGTTTTCTTACTTTTGCCCTTCCGATTCTCTCCCCCATCCCACCGGTGGAGGAGGGTGAGCGAGTGGCTGTGTGGTGCTTGGTTGCCGACTGGGGATAAACCACGACACTCCCCATCTACTCTATCATGCAATTTGGATTCATTTACTGAATGCTGACATGGGAGATGTTGCTGTAGGCAAGTCCCTGCGTAAGGGTATTCATGATGCAAGTAACGCAAGTTGAGCCTAAACACAAAACCAAATCGTATTACAGTGTAGCATTTTAGTTATATAAACAGGTTCCTAGCAAATGTTGGTCAAAACAATTTTGTTTGAAAAATAAAGTCACCTTCTCTAAAACTGACTTTGGTTATATGTGTGAAACAACCTGACAAAATACCATTTTGAAAATAACAGAACAAAAATGTTTATGAAAGTCAGCTGTATTTTTTGTTTCAAAACAATTTGTTTTAAAATTATTTTTTTAAAAAAAGGTAATATAAATCCAAAGCCATTTCAAAGGTCTTGGAAAAATGTTTTCATTTGGAAAATTCAGAACTGTTCAGAGCTGTTTCAGTTCAGGGCAACGCATTCTTTTAATGCTCAATATTTTTCATGGGATACATAACCCAATCCTATTTCCCCTCTAATCAGAAGATATTAATGTGTTGCAGGACTTCAGGTTTAAGTCATGCACTGTGCAGAATATGATCCCCTCTGTTTGCTAACACAGTTAGTAAATAAAAATAGAAGCCGCGAGGATTTTACTGTGGCCCACAGACAAGGGTAAAGTTTAAGGAAGCACGAAGGTCACAGGATGAAGAAAGCAAACCAAACTACAGTGAGAACTGCTGCATACTGAGAGCTAATTTGCACAAACAGGCTAGACAGAAACAGATGGGATGTGGGAAAGCGGGACAGTGTTGACTAATGACACCTGACTGCCAGATGACCCTGTAGGTTTGAGGGCTGGCATGGCACCTGAAACGGTGCCAGCAGCCACTTGGAACTGCCCTCTCCCCTCTCACATTTCATTAAGCAGACTCACCTTCATCTTCTGCATCGCACAGGAGCACACACAGAGATTGCACAGTATCCCCGGGAAGTGCATTCTTTCAGCTATACTGCCCTTCTATCCCCAGTGTATCGAGGAGCTGTTTAACTGACTGCTGTTCACTGCTGTGGGTGTATTCATGGTTGTGTCTCAGGGGAATTCAGTTTCAGTAGATTTTCTGTCACATATCCCATTCCAGTGTTTCTGTAAAACTTTACTTTGGGATGGAAGGAATGTATCAGCAAAGTACCAGGATGTAAAGAGCTATCTTCAGGTCTCATTTATGGCTTAAAATATACCTCAGCAAGGTTTTGTAAAAGGGGCATCAAGTGAGTGCCATTTTTG
Organism: Balaeniceps rex; assembly: GCA_013401315.1. Lineage (NCBI taxonomy): Eukaryota > Metazoa > Chordata > Aves > Pelecaniformes > Balaenicipitidae > Balaeniceps > Balaeniceps rex. The sequence continues at coordinate 35,618 of VYZW01002623.1, read as the reverse complement.
TACTTTTTTCATGGGCCCGTGACACAGCAAGTCATGCTAGGACAAGGAGACAACAGGCTTCAGTCCACTGCTACTCCTGGCTCCCACTTGGACAGAGAAGGAGTTATACATGGAGAGTGGACAGTTTTGGTTTTTTAAGATACATCTAGATTTGGGACATGGTCAGTAGCTCTTCTGCTAATAAGACATTTTCTAGGTTTGATCTCATACTTATGGATCACAGCCTTCATCTGGAATGGCTTCTGCCAAGCATCTCCCTTCCCTTTAAACAGCACAGTTCTTTATTCTCGTACAAAAGGCTACTGGATCTATGCCTGAGCATTGGATTGCACAGGAGAACTTGGAGATCTAGCTCATTGTGAAAGCTAAGCCCTATTCAAATATGGGCACACCCTTTAGAGCCCCACAACCTTTTGCAAATGGCCTTGCAGAGTTTCCTGAAGACACTTACATAGTTTTAGGAGCAGGTTTTTGTGGGGCACGTGCATACTGTAGTACTCTGCAAAAATGTGGGGGGTCATAACTTTAAATATCAATGCCTTGGCCATCCATTTTTTGTAGTTATCCAAGCAAGATAAGTTATGTTATAAAACAAAATGCTGAAATAAAGGCGTTCACTAGGGAAAAAAGCATTTTAATTTATGGGTATATATAGGGAGAAATCCAGCTTTTGTTTCTGAACTCCAGCAACTTGAAAATAGCCCAATACATATATTTTTTGAATAATAATAATAAAAATGCTTTGGGCTGAGACATTTTATGCCAAGTCACAGTCCAGAGCAGAATTTTATGGTCGAGTTATAAACCTGAAAAATATGGGCTTATAATGGAAATCCTGACAGACTCTAGTAGGTGCTCCTATAATATCTTGAATTTGATTTAGGAGTGGTTTTCAATAATGCTTTCCCAAGCCAGTCTGTTGGGGACTGCTAGGAAAAATCTAATGTGTGGTTTTTTGGTGTTTTTTTTTTGTTTTTTTTTTTTTTTTTTTTTTTTTTTTTTGTCCCCCAGTGCAGCTCAGTGTACTTGATGAGAATGCTGGTATGTTCAGGCAAAGCCAGCCTTTGGGGCTTTTGTAGCCTGCGGCTGTCAGGTCCCCAATATCAGAGACCCTGTAAATGTCAGTGCTAAGTGCAGCTTTCATTTAACAAAACAATAAATTGTCTATCTCTGTGCAATAAATTGCTCATTTCTGTGCCTTTCCAAAGGCCAATGTGATTTGTAAATGGCTGAAAAATCTGCCTCTGCTTTTTTTCTAACAACCATGGAACTGTTTTTGGGAACACTGGATTTTTTTGGGGAAGGGAAGAGGAAGCTTAGATAATCAAGGAGTCAGATTAAGACTGGAGAAAGAATGATTACCACTCACTATAAACCTCTCCCGGTACTGACAAGCTGAAAGCAAGGTAACATCCCTGCTCACATGACCTTACGCAGTACAGAAGGGTACAGCTTGCTAACACAATGTGTACCATCCTGTGCAGAAAAGAAATCCAACCACACTTGTGTTAGTAGTTCCAACCTTAGCTTAGTCCTCCAGTACCTGCTTTGTCCCAGACTCCCTGTGCGTCCTTGTCATCACCTGCACCCTTCACATTTATCCCTCTGTAAATTAAGCTGTCAGAAAGCTACAAGGTTAGCCTATACTTGTCTTCTGGACAGCATAGTCAGTGGAGAGAGAGAGTCACCTTCAAAGGTTGAGTCATTCCACTCAGCTCTAGAGCTAATGACCATATACACACACACACATATACATAAAAGACCATAAACAACTCAAATACTATCATACTGAGGTTATTATAGCATGCAGAAGAGCCTTAGAGAATCAGAGGTCAGAGCACAAAGCTGGAAGAAAGATATCTCTATAATTTTTATATAAACCTAATCTTACATTTTTGTTCCTGCGGTTCTGATGCAATCTTCCAGATTCAAATATCCCTCTCCCACAAACTAGAACAGCACATGGGGTTCATGCAGTCATCAGCTAGCTGCTATTAAAACCCTCAAAACCAAATGCATTATTATGAGAGAAATGAGGAAATGGAGGTCCTCTCCAAACCCTGTGATGAGACACAACAACATAAAAACTCTGATGGGTGGCAGGCATGATGCTCCTGTGCTCTTTCAGAGCACTGAACGGGTACCAGCTAGATGGAGCCAAGCAGCCAGAGAATAAGAATGAAGGAGAACTGATGACACTGAAGAAAGAGCAACAGGAAACAGAGGTTGACACAAAACACTGTAATAGTAGGGAAAAGACAGAAGTAAAGAAAGCAAAGGACAAAATTACAGAGACAGTGGCAATTTGGTGAGCGGACAGTCAGTCGGAGATGAAAGGAGAAAGAAAGAAATGAAAGAAATGAAAAATGCTTGTTCAAGTTGATGAATTTTATTGTGTATTCCTTCATTTTAATGCGTTTCACAGGAAACTTCTCCTGTGGACAACTGGGTTTGGTAGAAAAGATAAAGAAGTTACTATACCAGTTCAATACTCCAAATGAAACGACTGGTGAAGAAAGGGGGGAAACTGCATGAAAGTCTCCATAAATGAGTACATAACTGTGCAGGAAAACATGGAATACTGTGACCACCAAGGAAACGCACGAAGTGCAGAGATGCTGTAATTACTTTTAATAGGATCCAATTCCCTGATTTATTTGGAGAATTATTTCCAGCCACAGCAACTAACAGTCAAGGGAAGAGTTGCCAGGCCCTGATCCTATGTCTCAGCATACTAGCAATGGCTGCACTCAATGTGCCCACATTCATCTGAGCATGGCTGATCAGACACAATGACCGAAGTCCTAACATTTATTTCCTGCCCTGCCTTTGATGGAAAAAAAGAAAAATCGTAATAACTGAGAGGATCAAAAGAAACTTTTTCAGCGTCTCACAAAAGCCCAAGACAGTCCAGTTAACTACAGCAGGAGAGAAATCTGTCCCCTTCCACCACTTAAAAGTGAAAAGCTAGGATGCAGAATTCTGCAAGATCCACCTGAATTTTGTTGCAAGGGCTTCTCAAGTTCATATGAACCTTTGCAACCCAGGGAGCTGCCCAGCAGAGTACCAAAAAAATCCCTGGGTGGGGACAAGGTGGGGTAATTCCCCTCTGAGACTTGATGGCATACCCTCTTTCAGTAAGAGCTCTCTTTCAGTAAGAGCTCCAGAAAAAGGGTCCTTCATTTCCTTCTGCCACCTGTGGATATCCAAGCTTTCCAGGCGAGTCAGAAAAATAGTCACAATGAATTGGAATAAGAAAAGAAAACTGCACAGAGGGGTTCAGGAGAGTAAAATGATACTTTCCCCACCTATTTGGATTTTGGTCCTCCACACAATTAAAGCTTTGTTTCAATATGGCTTTAATTTCATAGTCCTTGGTTTAGATCCTACTCTTCTATACACTGCACTTCCTAATAGAGCAGCCCCGTTAGTAAACTACATTTATGCTAATGTACTTGCTCGCAGTGATAATTATCACAGCCCTTAGCCCTGGTCCTTGCCAGTGTGAGCACGTCAGGAGGGGCTGGTATAGCATTATAATTATACAATTAGCCTTGTCACAGCAAGGAGCTCTGGGAATAGAGACATCTTGAAGCTTCAAATGTGGACAGCTGATAGATGACTGTCATTAAGCTCCTTTGTTCATTCCATGATGGAATAGTCACAGAGCTGTAAGGTAGGCTTCTTTAATGAAAAAGAAAGACCTTGAACCACAGCCACTATCCTCCACGTCTTCCCAACCTGTCCAGTCACCCCCATCTCCTCCCACTTTACACAGCTTCTCTCTCATCCCACCTGCAGCAGAATAACAAAAGCTGTCTCTAAGAAGTCATTCCTAATCCATCAAGTCTTGATGGAGGAGAAAGGCTCCTCACCTCACAGTGCAGCCAAGGGGACCTCACTTGCCTCTGGCCCTCCCTGCTCAGAGCCTCCCTCGCTCCATACATGAGGAGTGCAGGCCAAAACCCATTTAATTTAGGATGTGAGGTAAGTGCTGTACCAGCTTCTGGGTCAGCTCTTCAGTTGCATAAATCAACACAGATCCTTTGAATTTCACATAGCCTGTGAATTTACATCCAGTTGAGAAGCACTGCCCTGGGCAGTAATAAAATACACCTTTCTAAAAAGCCTGGCACGGAGAGAGGCTTCAGGAGCAGGCAGCAGACAGGCCCACCTTTTTGCCAAGAGAACTGCAGAAGGGCACCGAGCCCTGCAATGTGAGCCAGCTAAAAGGGAGAGATAACAGGGTGGCAGGACGAAGCAGTAAGAAGGCTTTGCGAGCGCCTTTGGCTTGATGGGTCCTGGAAACTCCCAGCTGCAGATTTGCACTGCTGGCAAGAATCCTCAGAGAGAGCAATGACTGCAAGTGTGCTGAAATAATACTCAACAGACTTGAAGACGTGCATCTGCTTCATTAAAATTCCTTTCTCTTTTTCTTTCCTAGAGTGTTTTCCAACGTTGTTTTCCTGCATACCTGGATAACTGATGCTGTGCAGGGCTTTAGTTAAGGTAATTTGAGAATTCTTTTATATTGAAAAGGTATAAAAAGTAATCTCCTGAAGTACTTGATTTTTCTTCCATGACATTCCACTGTATCAACCTACTTCTGCTTTACCTCGTTAGTATTCTGAGGGGTTGTGAATGAATTATTATAGTTCAGAACACAAAACCCAGGTCTGGCAGCCCCTGGGGGATACAGGGCAGAACAGAATGGGGCACCAGCTAAGACCCCGGAGAGCTGAGCTCTCCTCCGCAGGCTAGGTGATCGCAGGCAAGCTGCTTTGTTTTAGGAAGATTACTTCCTTTTTCACTCTTCCTCTGCCTTGTCTTCTTCGGGGCAGGAAAACTTCCTCTGCATTCGAACACTGCTCAGCAGAATTGGTGCAGATATAACGCAAATCAACAGCAGCAAAATGAAACCATAATTGTACCAGGAAAAATAGCAAAACAGTAGATGGGGCTGCCTGGGTTGAACTTCTGTGTTGAATTTAGCGAGTGTTGTATGCAAAGTTACAGAAGCAAAAATGCATTTCTATATGCCCTTGAGAGAGATAGAGCCTAGCACAGCACAAATAATTCCAACAGGACTTGGGCTAATTTTTCCACTAGAGTAACAGTGAGAGGATACAGCCTCAAATACAGGTGCCTTATAGTTAACCTCACCTAGTGGCAGAGTGTAACCAGCTCTTTGACTAGAAACCTCAAGATGTATCTTCTCTTCTTGAATGCATTTCCATAAGAACGTCCTCACCCCCACACCTCCAAGTTGCCAGGGAGTGTCTTTGGGCAGCCCTTGCTAAGAGAAATTGTATTATACACATTGAAGTATCAATGCATAGTGTACCTTTTTTTTTTTTTTGTTAAATCTTCCTGATTTCCATGTATCTGTCATACACTGGCTGACAAGGATGTAATTGACCTACTGAGAATTCACTTCTAGACTTCTGCTACCTTGCAAAATTTGATTCTCAATCCGTTTCTCAAGTAGCCAACACTATGGACGTTCATGAAGTATTATTCCATCCTTCTATACCCTAAGGCCACCAAGCTTGTCACTCTTGCTCCCACTCTAGATCTAAAGTATCTTGATACGTGAGCATAGTTTACTGCTTTACCGGACATCAAACTCCACATAAAATTGCTGTGCTGAACTCAGAGCTAAAAGGTTAAACATTCACTCCCTAAATGAGACAGTGCACATAGAAGTGAGACGCAAGGAGATGCCTTGTGTATCTGCAAAGCAGAAGGGAAGAACCCCCTTAGACACAGCTGCTGTCTAACAACCATGTTTTATGCAGAACGCTTGGGGGCTACTCTATTTTGGTAACTTTCATCCATCAAATAAGAAGCTAAAGCTTCTGGAAAGAGAACACAATTACCCTACAATGATATAACAGTCAGAATAAACTCAATGCAATCTGTATAGGCAAAATAAAAAGCATCCATGCTTTTTTGCAATTGGCAGTAGATTGTATTTAATAACTGCCCTATTGTCAACCTTCAGAAATGATTTCCAGAGCCATATGCAGGTTGGCAACCAGGCATAGCACCTAACTAGTTTTCGCACCTAGTTGTACAGAAGTAGAGACATATGGAAATGAACAGCCTGGCAGAACAAGTGAACTCTGAAGCACTGACTTCGATAAATAAATGCCTGCACATTGGCAGATGGAGAAAAGCACAGTAGGGAAGAACGGTATTGCAGCAGCAACTTGATTTTAAACGATTCGTAAAAATCAGCCTGAACTTCAGAATCAAGGCATTTCCAGTTCCTTCAATTCTCTTCTTGCTGGGGAAAATTCTCACCATAAAAAGAGGGAAGGTGAGGGCAGAAAGATGTATTTAACTAAAGATACCAGAAGCTGCTTCAGGGAGCAGAGAATAGGACTGGGAGGTCATTGATAATTTTTGCCTCTTATTACATTGTTAATCATGTTTTTAGTAGCTTTCAGAAAGGCACAACTAATTACTCCCAAATGTCTAGAAAAGCAAGATGTGGAGAGACATTCTCAAGCTGTATGGCAGAGCCTGAAATGTGAGCACAGTGGATACAGGTACGTGGGATACAAAGAACTTTCCTGCAGTGAATGGAAACTTGTGCTTGATGCAATAGCCGCCTTCTGCACTCATTCCTCTGGAGACGGTCTACTTGTAGGCAAATTGAATCTTTCCTATTTGCAAGCTGCAGAATGATCCCTAGTCACTGTTAAAAGTGATAGATGAGTGGAAAACAAGTATTACTACTGCCCTGCTGCTAGCAGAGGACTAGCATGTTTATACCACCTTTTGGGATAAGAGGATTCCTTGTCTGGTGATCTTAAAGATTATTCTTCCTACCAGTTCTGAAACATTTTCCTGTGTAGGTCCTCTAACACCAATTGACATTACAGTTTGAGAGATAGCAAAGGAATAGGCTTTCCTGATCCCATCAGAAAGCACAATGCAATGCAGAAATTTCTGTGCAACATTTGTATTACTCTTACACATTATGCGGTGTGCAGAGCCTCTTATGTCCCTACCTCTCTCCTCTCTTCACTGATAGCCTCCTATATAATAATTAAGATACGTATCTTTATGCATAGATGCAACCTGATGAGGAATATTTTAAACACACAGTGGTCATTCAAGGTCTCCAAAGACAAGAAGAAAATAAAGTGTTAAAGGTACATTTTAATTCTTTTGAGGCTACTTCTGCAATAGGATTGCACCATGCTGGCACGGTATGCAAGTAGGCAGTACCTGTGGTGACCTTCTCAACTGTAACAAGCGATCCCTTACTAAATACCACTGATATGCACACAAAAGCAGCAAAACGCAGAACTCCCTGTCAGACGCGTACTGATTCTCTCCATGCCCAGTACCAACTACTGCAGTAAAAATAAGAGAAGGGAAAGAGACACGTGAAGAAACTGAGAAAATAATCCAGACAAACTGTGATGGCCCAGAGTTAACAGGTCAGCCCTAGGTACCAAGTACTGCACTTTTCCAAGAAAACAGTCACCTGCTGCTGTCCCCTTTGTGGGTAGCCTAGTGGATGAGCCTCATGCTGTAACATGAGGCTGAGGCAAAATTAACCTAAAGATTATTGTGATGCAAAAGAAGATGAATTTAATTAAACTTCAATAAACTAACTAAACTTCACTAAACTTCCCCTCAATAACAGGCCACCTTTCTCTTCCTGACACTTCATCAGTTAATATTACACGTATGATCTCACTTCTTTGCACTGCTTCGTTACCCACCATCTCAGAACTCAAGTATCTGTAATACCTCATCTTCTTCTCCCACATCACACGGTGATCAAGAAAACCAGCAGGCAATGATTTTCGAATGAGCGTACCTAAATCCAATCCCCACATTATGCTGAAACCATTCACAATGGAAATCAGTTTAGAACCCATTTCAGTTTGATAAGAATCACCACGGGAAAACCATGACCTGCCTTCCACAGACGCTCCCATGGATCTGTCAGCTCTGTAAGCCTCTACTACGGATCAGGCTATTTGCTTCACTAAATCAGCTGCCCACATAAAGTCCATAGCAAAGCAAGTACAGCTATTAGTCCAATGAGTCAATGGCCATATGCATGTATAAAGTGAAAACAAAGGTGCATTATCTTTTCACATATGCCACTGTGTAAATGTTTGGTAATAAATAATAACGGCCACTATCAATCAAGAGAGCAGAGAACAGATGGGAAGGAGGTTGTGCTGTGAGAAAGGACTCAAACAGGAATATGTATTTTCTCCCCCACCTTCCCTGGTCTGATAACAGCACTAAATAAACCCTTGCAAATCTCCAGATACAAGCAATCCCCATCAGTGTGTTCCAATATTCCATGCAACTCTGGCTGCTTTACCACCACAGCACAGCAGAATCACAGGTATTAACACATCTACAAAATGCTGCAACATTGGAATGTGGGTTTGGATTCCCCCCACCCCTTCTATGGATCCACCCCTCTACCCAGCATTATTGTCATTTAATCTACTGTCACCTTCAGGCAGGTTTGACAACAGATCTGACCCTGGGGACAAAAAAAAGTCCATATTAATGATGAACCTCAAACTCCTCCTCTTGAACAAAAACTCAGGGCTAGCCGAATTTCTCAGTTTTCTTAGTTTTGTAAGAAAATATTTTGTATTTAAGTTTTTAAAAGAAGTGAATGTTTACTTGATGGCTGCTATTCTGTCCAGCAAAACAACTGCTGAATCTCCAGGTTTCTCTCCAGTGCTAAAAGTTTAACATTACAACTTGAATTAAGATTTCTTAATGAATGTTGTAGCAAATTCACTTAAGGCTGCAGATTTAATATGAGGGCAGTCTGTGGCACACACTTGTATATAACAAGCATTTTCACCAAAATAATTTAAAACTTTAGATAACTTCTAAATAACTCTAAATGAAAAGTGGGTTCCAGATTCTCATTCGTAGTAACGTCATTGTACACAACTCTGGTTGCAAGAGTCTTTAAAATGGATAAAAACTATGGCCCCCTACACTCCCAGATCTTGTTACTCTTTGCAAGGGATTATCAATAACTTGACCTTAGTACAGCATTGAATATCTAAACAAACTTAAAAATATATGTAAAACATTGTGCAAGGATTACAACATTAGGGCTGCATTTATAACCTATACTCTGTTCCACCTCAGCTGAAGTGCAGTCTGTATCTGAACAATAATGGTTTCGCTCTTGGCTCCTAAAACCCCACAGGAAGGCAGAGAGCATTACACCACAGCAAGCAAAGCAGGATCCAGCCCTTGAGATTTCCCATTCTGCAGAGATGAGCAACATTACCCTCCAGCCCCAGCTGTTGTGATAGATCTTAAAACACAGCAGAACCATGGTGGTTCCCAAAGGAGTGACATGAAGTGAATATTTATCTTCTTGACAGTGTGGGGGCAGACAATTGATGGCATATCAGAATTTAACTGGCAATGCAGATTCAGAAAGGTTGAAAACTACAATCAGGTTAAATCAGTATCTATGAAGAGCGAACAGTAGAAAAGGCTGAAAAATAATTCTGTGCTCAGCCCCAGATGTCACATAGAGGGCTTCTTCCCCCACTTTTTTTCCCTGAAAGAACCCCTGTTAACACAGAGTTGGAAAGACAGTCAAGAAAACCACCTTGGTTTACATATTAACAACTAATCTATAATACCATAAGCAGCCAAAACAGTGTGTATTTCAAGAACTAGCCAACCTTCTTGAAAACAAAAACACGCCTGAAAAAACCCACAAACAAAATCCAAAAAACCCAAACAATTGGTTTAGTATTTTCTTTTTGCATGGCATGTTTTTCAGTTAGTTATGAAAATGACAAAAAAACCCAAGCATAAACTACGTACCTTAGCAATTTGGACACACCAATTTAGCAGAAGCTGGGAGCCAATATTATCCTTATGTTCATGAACATAATCCAACAGGCAGCCATGAGGCATCAGCTGAGTGACAAGTTGAATGGTCGGGCTCAAGCAGACACCCAGGAGTCTCACCAGGTGTGGGTGGTCCATGCTGGCCATGATAAGAGCTTCCTGTAACAATGAAAATGACCCAGTTACTCCAGTGTGCTTAAAGACTCTATGCACAGAAGATTTCCCATTTCCCACAGAACATCTAAAGGGGATCAGTGTCCCCTAAGCACCATGAATTCCTGTGTTGTCTATCCAGTGCTAGGCATACCTAGGCAAAATCCAGTTGGATGTAATGTATGCTTGATGTAATGAGCCCCAAGCAATGGGTCAGACTATCTGAACAGATCCAGTGAAGGCTCAGACTGGAAATTCTGAACTGCCCTATATTCCCCGTCCCGCTACAGACATAGAAGCAAAGATGTAAGTGTGACACACTTGACTTTGCTTAAACATCTCATTGGTCTTGTTTTACTTCCCTGAATTTTGTTTCTTGAATATATTTTCCCAATTTGTGATTAATCCATTGGGCATCAGCTTTTTTTTATGCAAGCAAACTACGCCACTCGTGTATAGTCAGATGGACAGTTAGGCCTCATTTGGCAAGATATTTGACTAGGCTGTGCTAAAATGCCTTACTGGATCAGAGATTTTATGCTGAGTATTTTACAGGCATGTAACATTTATACGTCAATTGAAGCTCTCCCAAAGTTCAACCTGCAAAGGGTTAAGAATCAGGAGGTTTAGTGTGGACTTTTCAAATGTGTCTGATGCTCATAAGTCCTACTGAAAGTCAGCAGATTTGTTAAACCATTAGGATATGACCATGCTGCTGTCTGTATGACTGTTGTACAGCAATAGCCTAAACTAGCAGTCGTGATGGTACAGTAGTAGCCCAGCTGCAGTAGCAGTCCTTCCTGTCTCCTGATGTTGCCACAAGTAGACCACTACACAAAGCACCAGCTTTCTAAATCTGAGCCTCTTAGCTCAGCTCCTGATTCTTCCAAAGTCCTCTACCAATAGATCTTAGGTGAGGCGTTTTGTTTTTTCCGTGCTTCAGCTTCCTACTTCTTCTATACTTTATCTTTTCCAGATCATAAGTTTTTAGAGGTTTTCAGCTAGCAAGCCAGGTTGTCCAATACCAAAGACCAGAAGGACTTAATCTCAGGTATGCTATTCGGCCCTAAAGTTCGTACCACTGACAAGTAGCGCTGGAGCTCCTTATAAAAACCCTACTTATCTGTTCTTAGAGGTAATGCTTCCGTCACAAGCAACTGGCATTCAAAAAAGGCAGGGAGAAAGCTTTTCTCTCTCGTTCACTAAGCTGAGTCTTCCATTTCAAGACCACTTCATCATGGCAATGGAACAATGAAAAGTGAGATGAAACTGCAGCTTTGTAAAGCTATTTTGGTTCTCTTTCTTTCTCAAAACACCTATAGGACATTCTTCTGACAACTTAAAGAATAACAGCTGTAACGGTGCCAAAGAAAGAAAGATAGGAAAAAAGGATGAGAAAAAGTTGGCATCAGAGGAACATAGCATGCCCCACCAACTCATAGAAGTTTTTTTTTTTCCCTTCCCTATATTAAGGCAAAAAAAGGTCCTGGCAAGTAGGCTGAGTTTGTATTAAAGGAAATTGCTCATCATAGTACAAAGAATATTTGAAACCAAATTGCAGAGTATTTGCATAATAGTTCTATCTCTTTCTTTTCCTTTTTTTTTTTTTTTTTTAATT
>VYZW01002623.1:1282-16212 GCA_013401315.1 Balaeniceps rex | reverse complement strand
TAAACTGAGGTACAGAAAAGCACAACCTACGCCCCACAGTCACACATGAAACCTAGAGCAGAAGTGGGAGCTGGGCCCCAGATCACTTCATCTTTCTCTCCTGAAAAAAATGCTTTGAAGGTTGAAATAAAAAAGGGGAGGAGGGGAGAGAAATTATTAAGTTACGGTACTTTATCTTTCTCCCAGGAGTCAGAGTCTTTGTAACATCATGTTCTCACACTAGCATCTGAGAAATGACAGGGGTGGAGACAGTTTTGAAAGGCTACTGCTGGACGTNTATATCCAAGGGGAAGGCTGGTAAAGAAAGACCTTGATGCAGAAGGCAGCTAATCCCGCAGGTAGCTTGGCAGGGCCATTGTTGTGTCCCCCCAGCCTCGTCACAGAGAGAATAGCAAGTGACTTTAATTGAGCCTTCCATGTTCAGCTCAGTATTATGCTTCTCAGATATGCTATTTTGTATAAAGAAATCACGTCACATTGATCATTCCTCTCTTCTGCCCCTTTTGAATGTGGTTGAATTATTGCCACATTAAGCTCAACTCCTGTGATTTATATACACAACCTTGTATTAAACAATTATATTAAACAATGACATAAATGTTATTTTAATGCTTTACACTGATCCGTCTGCTGTGTATCTAGTAACACAATAGCATACCCAAGAAGAACGGTGAGTTTGTAGGTCCCAGTGAGCTGTCACCAGACCTGTGACTCTGGTTTCTGTCAGCAGAGCTATGTTAATAGGGGTCTGAGGAGGTACAATTGCTAACCAACAGCAAGAGGCCAGAAGAAGCCCTCAGAGCACCTGTTGTTAGACTGCCAAAACATGCTTAGACAGGTAGAGCTTATTTAAGTTAAAAGAGCTGTCCATCCCTGTAACGATACAACGCATAGCTACATCCAGGCTAAGAGCGCTTGTCAACACAGACGATGAAGGGAACTTGCCACTCACTTCTCACAGGTCACTTAAGTCACCTTCATTCCTAAGATGGCTTTGAAAATCCCACCTAAAACCGTTTCCTGATCTATCCATACTCTGCAGTCATGTTTGAAATGCCTTTCATTTGACTGCTTGTTTCTGAAAAGTAACTCAAAATCCAACTGAAGTAGGATTTTCATTTCAGTCTTCCAGGATGAGGAAGAAACAACAATTCTCAAGACTGTGAGAAGAAAGGGTGCTCTGAGTAACACCTACAGCACATCTTATAAGATGGTATTTAACTTCCCTCTTCACTACTTTGATGTGTTATTGCTAACAATTACAACTGACAACTGAACATAAATATTAGCCAGCATGATGGTCCCTGAAGAGCACCCTTTGATACCAGTTTTGTTTCTCTGACCATTTAGTTTGTAAACCAGTGGACGCAGCAAGGTGCATGTGCCACTAGCAGTAAAATAATGCCATACTTATGTCCATGTTGAAAATTTATTCTCCACCCAGAGTGGTCCAGGACACAACTCTTCCAGCACATGTCCTCATTAATTAGTACACCAGTTCAGTACATGGTCAAGCATCCCTGGCCAGACTGTTCCTGAGATGCTAGAGATGGCATACAGGCAACTCCTGAGACCCCTGGGGTCCTGGAACTGGGCAGAGCTGACAGCAAGCCATCACCCTGCTGAGTCCAAAACCATGCTCTAAAGGAAATCTGAACATCGGAATCGGTCAAGAGATATTCCCTCAGCTGCTTACGGAGGCTCTGAAACATGTTAACAGGTTGTGCCATTAAGAGTCCTGTACCGTGTCGTGGATCCCAGCACCTTCTAATGCAGTGCTTGATAACCACATCTTCTTGTTGCTGAAGATTTCACCTAACAAGAGAATTAGCATTTGAAGCAATATTGATTATCTCCTTATATCAGATTTAAATATCTGGCAGAGGGGAAAAGATACTCCTTCTGAAGGCTTGTTCTTTAACACACGAGCTTCCTGAGTGCCAACAGCCATACCACACAGAGCTCCGGGAGAAGCTCACTTACAGGTAGCCAATGTCCCCTTCCAGCACTCCACATACACATGCTACCCCTCAGAGCCACTGCAAAAGTAACATGCTCCCCGATCCAGAGAAGTATCACAGATCTGCTGCCCCAATTCAGCAAGCCCAGGGTAAATTTTACTGCTCCAGTTAAGCCAGATGAATATATGTACTTGATAAAGAGTTTGGTAAGCGGGGACAAAGTCTGAAAAATCTTTGGTTTCCTAACCTTCTGCTTCTAACTGTTCTCACCATAAAATGCCCTCAAACAAAACAAAACAAAAGAAGCCAGAAACAAACAATCCACCTGTTTTTCCTAATCATTGTTGAGTAAATAAATGTACTTAAAAGCTGACTTCATACTGTGCTGTGCATTTTTCTGAAAGCACAAGCTGTGCTGTGGTAACAGGAGAGATACTACAGTGAATACGCTGCTTTTTACATTAATTTTACAATGCTTCTAATGGCTAGGGCAAACACCTGTCTGGAATGCACGTCTGACATGCTTCAGGTCAGATGCAATTACAGTCCAACATATTTTCAATGCCTTTTGTTTGTCTGCTAGGTGTTACAAATTTTTTTAGGTTATAGCTGACTTAGCCTACAGTCTGCACAATTACTTAAGCTGAGAGACAGCACAACGTATATACTCAACAACATACATACCCACGTTAATCATATGACAATGATACCTATTGTTATATTTCCCCCCGTACTACTTATGCAAGATATTGTTTTCAATTGCTTTACAGCATTGCTATACTTTCAACCCTTGGGCTGCAATTTTTCACCACTCGGGCATATACTCTATGGAAAGCTTCTGTTGAAATATCTCAGCCATTTCGGAAAATGAAGCGAGAGATGCAGCTATAGGGACCAACAAAGGACATCAGAGTCCCACAGCGGGACAGTAGCAGGGGAAGGACAGTAACAGCATAAACTGCCACAGCTGTTTTTCCAGGAACTGTTTTATAGTCATTAGGAGCACACACATTTAACAGGGCACTTTCAGGCAAAAGTCTTATTTGGGACTTGGCAACAGCTTCTATAACCAATTTTACTTAATTTAAACTTTACTTTACTTTAACCAATTTACTGTGTAATACAGTGTGTAATACAGTGAACAACACCTGAATGCTGCAAGGGCAGATTCAACCCTGAGGTTACTACTGCAGGACTGAGCTACACACTTTAACTTGGCTCATGTGAGTATGGTAGCATATCCTGTGTCCTGTGATGAAGCAGGTTTCTGTCACTGTACCCTCCTGAGAGACAGTGTCAACACCTAGGTTGCATACAACAAATTCTCTCAGCTTCTCACTGGAGAAGCAGGACTCAGGAGCAAATGAAGGTATTAAAAAAAAAAAATTTCTATACATCCACATCCATACTCCAAGCGTAAAGCAAGATGAATACTTACAGTAGGTACAGTTTCATCAATGGTTGCTGCACAGAAGTGCAACAGTGCACATTCAGGTTCAAATCCTATATGCACACTCACACGACCAATTGCTTTTTCTTTGGGGAAACACTGAGTTTGGCTGGCACAGCAAGATGTAACTAGAGGTCTAAATCAAGGCCCTGTTATTAAGGAATTCTAATGTGCTGTTGGTCAGTTTTGCACTAACGACCATCTCCTTGAAATTCTGCCCACGCTTGTTGTACTTTAGGAAGCCATATTAAGGAAGCAATATGTGGCCAAACAGAGAAGATAACAGTATAAGTCTTGTTAACATGTGTTTTCTCAGAGCCAGGACAAACTCTTATGATTAAAGAGACTACAGGCTTTGAATGGGTAGTTTTGGAGTTTATCTCTTTCGGACATAAGAGATTTGAGCTTTTTTGGGTTCAGTTTCCAATGAGGAGCTTGGCCAGAGGTCTGTTGGGTAGCAAGTGGAGTCACTGCATATTTAGACTGGAGTACAAGTGTGCTGCACCATTAAATGGTGAGATTAATTCATTCCTTCAGAAAGTTCTGGAAATCCAGATGCCAGGTGTGCCACTAAACCCAAAATTTTCTAGGATGAAAAACTAAGAATGAAAAAGAAAATAAAATATCAGAGTCCCACAGCGGGACAGTAGCAGGGGATTCCACAGCAGGGACTCATGCACAAATGTGATGGAAACAGCATCAGGCAGGTACTGCTCACTTGGCTCTAACCAAACTAGTGCCATCGGAAGAAGCTGGCTCCAGGTCAGTGTCCCACCCTGCACCCAGGCTGCACCCTGGTGATGAGCAAGGCATGGTTAACACTAGAGTAACATGCTCTCCACTGTCCAGGAGCAGAGCTGGTCTCTGGCTGGGGCACTGCTAAATGGGTGCACAGCCTTTCCTGGAAGTGGTACGTGTCTTTAAATGTGCTGCATTTCTCACAGCAGGCATACCCTCTGAGACTCCTTTGCTTGTCACAGCACTTGCACACAGCAGAGAGGGTATGTAGTCTTACTGACTAAACTCTGCAGAGACAAAGCCTGCATTGTTGACACCAAATTCAAATGCATGCGACTGCCCCATGTGATTCAAATGCATGAGGGAGATGCACCACTGTCCTCCAAACACTTACTTGAAACTAACACCATTCAGGGATTTGAATCATCTCAAAGGTGATGCTTACAGACTGCTGGGTCAAATATTCCATGACCACCCTAGAGAAGCAACAGGTCCTATTCATGCAGGAATAGATACCTTCATGCACTTATGGAAGCAAATCTGGCTCACTATATATTTTGGAGCAACATAAAATAATAATAAATAAAGCAGTACTGTGATCCCTGTCCTGCAAACACTGAGGGCATGGGCAACCATGTTGACTCCAACAGGGCTCAAGTGCTTAGAGTTAAGCACATGCTTAAATGTTTGAAAGTGTAGGAGATACATTTTGTAGAACCCACACACCATATGCTTCTTACTTCTTCTCCCTGCTGACTTTGTACCAATTAAGTCTCCCAAGTCAACAGAGCCCATGTTAGACAGCTGAGGAGGAATCTCAAGCCTAAAGGAACAGACCTCTAGTGCACAACAAGCTACGTGAAGATTTTCCATCAAACATCCAGTCAGGGGACAACTCCCACCAGCCTTTCTGTGAACCTTGCCTGAAAACATTGATTCTGGTGACAAGAAAGCAAAATCTAGCCCATTTTCAGTTCACTTCTATGCTTAAATGGCCAAGAGTTCAGAACCTCAGAAACCAGAGATGTTTTCATTGAAAGCCATCAAGAGAAGTAACAGTGGGTTTCAGACTGGCCATGCCCCCTTGCAGATCGGGTGTAAGTAGTTTAACAGTGTGCACACCATCGTATCATTCTGACAAATGTTTTACTTACAGTTTGTGACACGCATCATTATTTCAGAATAGTCTGTCAAAAGTGATTTGTTTCTTACTACTTTGATGCAACTAGCAAAAATGCTTGAAGTTTTAAACGTGCAGCCTAAAAAAGCAATCATTTCAGCATTACTTGAACAGGAGGGTAAGCAGACCTTACTACTGACCAGCTTATAAACACTTCCAGCCTTAGCTGCAGATTCTTTTCAGAAGGAGGGAGTTATTGCTTTGATTTTTGATTTAAGATGAGTGATGGCAAGGTCTCAAGAATGAGTGATAGAGAAAAAAAAAAAATCTATCAAGTTCTCACTCCTTTCTGAAGAGTCTTAGGGCATTACTTTGAAATTTTCTGGTATCACTGAAAAGCTTGACTTTATAATCATACACTCAAAGTTCCTTCCTCCTTCAGGATCAATTTAAAGGCATAGCATCAGATTGAAAACTAATTTCATCAAGTGTAGTATCAACATTAAGAGTTAATCAAAGATACATTTTGCCCATAACCCAGGTATTTCATCTCTCTCAACTGAGAATTCAAAATAGACTCATCTCCATGTTTCCTTCATCTGTATTCAGCTGCCTAAGAGCATCACACTCAGGACTCAAGTACTGCAAAGGGATGATGATATTTAAACAAAACAGGTTTCATTGGACTGTTTGGTTCACTGTTAGACTTTTTTTTTTTTTTGACCAAGCTGGCATGAGTGAACCACAAAGTCATCAAAAGCTGCCACACATTTCCTGTGTTACAGTGCTTTCTTCCTTTCAACATTACTCTGCCTGCTATTTTTCCCCAAGTTTCTACAGTTTTTCTGCCACCCTTTTCTTCTCTGCTTTCTTTGTTCTTTCTTTTACCATCCTGTTGACCTACTCTTCTCCTGAAGATAAAATTAAAATTAAAAACCTCTTAAAAAAAATGGTTGAAAGAAAATCACTGCCACCACCAAAATTCAAACACCTCCCATCTTCCGTGCACTGCATCTCCTCTCCCAACTGCTGCGAGGCCGGGCTCTGCCCTGCGCTTCACCTGCCACGGCAGAACCTCGATCCTGGCCGAGTCCTTCTGTGTCCAGCGATGTGGTCCTTACCCCTGCTGCTGGGCAGATACTGCCCAGCTTTAGGACACTCCTAGAATAGCAAATATTGGGAGCATTGGGTGTGAATGGCAGGGCTGTGGTAGCAGGGGTGCTGCAGGGAAGGCCCTTGTGGGAAGAGGCTGGGGCTGCCCTGAAGCGGACACAGGCAGCTCCAGCCAGCCGACGCTGCTGCAGGCAGCAACCAGCTGGGAAGAGAGCTGACTGGAGTTGGGCCAGGGAAAGGGGAAAGGTGTTTTTTCCCCCACAAATGTTTTAATGTGTTTTTTTTGTTGTTGTTTGCTAATACCGAATCGGCTATTAAATATTTATGTTAATTGGCAATAAATTAAGTTAAATTCCCCAAGTTGAGTCTGTTTTGCCTGTGACAGTAATTGGCGAGTGATTTCCCTATCCTTATTTTGACCCAGGATTTCTCTCTCCTGTTCCTCTCGTTTTCTCCCCAGTCCTGCTGGGTGTGGGGGGCTGAGTGAGTGGCTGTGAGGGGACTGGGCTGCAAGCCGGGACAGCTCCTCCGCCCCCTTCCATGGCCATCCATAGGATGATGCTCACCCAGTTCAGTAACCTGGCTCTGAAAAGCGGCCAGAATTTAGGAAGTCAATGCAAAGGAGAGCAAAGGTAGCTCACATCCTTAGCTTGTCTACAGATATGTTGGGGGGGGGGGGCGGTTTCTTATAAACCTGAAGACTGGCAGCTTGTGTTATGCTGTAATTCTAACGTTTCATATTCCTCCCTAAACTTTCACAAGATTTGAGCACGTCCTACTGTCAGGGTAATACACAAACACACACATATATAAAAACCAATAAAACAATAATGAATCTTTTTTTCATGTTGATAAAATCTTGACATCTGCAATAACCCCCACATCAAATACTATGTCTGCTCTTCAATGCGTGGCCATGTTCAGGTCCAGACTTCTGTAAGGGAGAGCCAAACAACTCCAAGAACAAATCTGCATGAATGAGTGGCCAACTGTCTGTTACCAATACAAAAGCCTCGGTCAAATCAATCAGTACAACTGTATTTATCAGTTTATATTTGTGGCTGTGTAGACACTCTCATAAAGACAAGATCTCACTGAAGTATAGAAGCCAAGAACATAAAGTTATGGGCAAACACCACCTCAAATTGCAGTACTGCAGGAAAGAATCCCTATTTTATAAGTAATCTCTAATTTGAGAGTGTATGAATAGGGCGAAATAATAATTTATGTTATACTTTCATCCTCTTTTGTGAATTACCACATTCCCAAGAACATTTAACTATGCTAGTATGATGGAACGGTATCACAGATCCAGAATTTCCAAAGGACTATTTAACTAAAAGGACTGTACAAGTCAAAACCAAAGCCTCTTTCCCTAGCATTTCCTACAGCAAACTGCAACAAGGCTGACTGGGGTAAATCTGCTTTTCGACAGGCAGCTGTATCTTGCAGCTGTCTAGGAAAGAAAGTGAAAAAGGTTCTTTCTACGTGACACTGCCAGGGAAACTTGAGGCAAAGGAAGCACAATTAGAAACCTGGAACCCCAAGGCGCTACTGCTGCGCCAAAGTTAGTGCTAGAGACATATTCACAGCAGCTCTATGGATGTGCCATACAAAGAGCAAGCTTGCTTTCAGATTTGAAGCACAGTCAATTTGCACCCTGATTATAAAGCAGTAACCCCATCCACACTGCAGAAAGTTTTGACAGCTAGCACCTATTTTGCATCTGCGAAGCTCAGTAGTCAAGGTGCTGACATTTAATAAAAAGCAGGAAAAGGTATCCATAGCTGTTACACCATCAGCCTTTCTAGCCAACACAAAAAACAGAAGTATAGTTGCATATAATTAATCCATCCTATCTATTCCTTGTTGTATGCATTTACATTTTCATTTTTAAAAAGTTGTTTTTAAAGACCTACACTACCATGGTATGACATTTTACTGGGATCAAAGAATATGCTGTGCCTCCGAGGCGTGCACTGTGGAGCTCAAAATGACACCAAGTTGCCGGTTCTTTGGTCATCCTCAGGAGACTTCGGTGCCAGTGAAATGCCAAAGCCACAGCAAGCTGTTGCACATCACTGGAGGCCTTACTTGAGTGTTGCCTGAGAGGAGGTTCTGGAAGTAGATAAAGATGGCATGTTTAGGTTGTGTTGTGATTATGTAGAAAAGGAGAAGACAGGTATCAGTCACCAGCTATGGGCAGGTCAATATGAATTTGAAAGTGACCTGGAATTTTGTCTCATTCATACAGGCAGGGGAGTGAGACAGACATCTCTCTACACTGACGCGTCTTTCAGGACTGGGCTACATAAGGATATTACATGATAAAAAAATGCTCTCCCTGTGTGACACTTTTTAGGTCCACATGGAGCCGTGAGTGCCACTCACTTTTTCAGCACCAGCTCAACTGCAGACCAGAGGGTAAGTTTTAGTTGAGCTAGAAACATTTATATGGTGGCACAATGTGGTTTAAGACACTTTCTGGAGCTCTAGGACACTTTGAGAGCTTGCCAAGCTGTCACATAAACACTGACATCAATAACCTTCGGTAGCCTAGAGTATGACTTAGATCTATGTTCTCATCTGAATGACAGCACTGTCAAGAACGTAAATTGTGCTCCCACTTGATAGAAGACATTAGTCACGGAGGGACCAGAAGCATCTCCCTGCTCTGCTTAAAATCAGACAGGACACAGCATTCTGATCGTCAGAAAAGACCTGGTACTGGAAAATGTTTCCCATCCTTTTCTCAGCTACAGAAAAAATTCCCCAGTCCTTCCACTCCTCCCTGCTGTCCACAACTTAACCACATGGAAAAAATGTTTAATATTCCAATTTGGATCTGACAACTTCCCTGTCTAATAAACATAGTCTGACTTTTGAAACAACCAATGACTTCAAAACAGAAATCCACCAGTGTTAATTTGGAAAAGGACAAAACAGGTATTTCAATTACTAACATATTTCTAAACCATCCTCTAGCTGAGGAATTCACTGGAATTTACCTCCCGCTGAAAAGCTTCAGCAGAAACTCTTCCTTTTAGTTCCAACAAGTTAATATATTTTACCAAGAAATATTTTTTCATTATTTTGCCAAGAAAACATTTCGCCAAAGAAACTCACTTTCTTTCCCCATTTCAAACACCATTTCTTCCCAAACCTCCTCCAAACACTTTCATTACTAAAATAACTTCTCAGGACCTGTATTTTTAGCAGGTGACTCTAGCCACCAACCTAAACTAACAGTACTTCGTTTAAAAAAACCCAAACCAAAACCCAATTTGCTTGGCTTCAGAAAACATACAATGAGCTAAATTCTGCTTTTATATGCATATACAAATCATCCCACTGAAATCCACCAAAGGGCACTGCCTAGCCAGCAAAAGCATCCTCAACACCGGAGAACGTTTCCAAATAGATACAAGCTGGGGTTTGCCAATCCACTGACATTACCTCCACTCAGTAAATCGAAGCCTGGGGAACTGCCCATAGCTAGTCCCTGTTCCACGTGCCCCTACTTTATTGAGGTCTTACAGTTCCATCAGATAAACTGTTATTTGACTGTACCTCAGCCATTTCCTACCTTTGCATCGATACTGCTCCATATCACAGGATTTACCTATGCAAGTCGATCAATGAATGCCTTTGAATCTAGTATTGAGCAAATGCAACACAACTGCAATTTGTCAACATAGCTCAAAAATCTACATAACGGTATTTTCTTAAACATTTTTGTATCATTTGTCATGTAAAGCATTAAAATAACAAAAGGCCTTGGTCTACCTGAAACCTATTTAACTGTAGTTTGTACAATGCATATTTGTCTACGTAATTAAAAACCTGATATTCTGTATAAAGCAGAAACCTCCAGGACACAATTGCAATCACCCTATAAGTAACTAAGAGGTAGGAATACCTATTCTCTCTCTTCTGTTGCTAACACACAAATTGCCTTATATCAAGTGTCATCCAGCTTCTTTAAAATATGTGACTTGGGGACAAGCAGTGACTGATAACAACAGATGTTTGAAAAGAACATTTTAGACACATTCTCAGTGGGTAATTAGATAAAACAGCTTTGTCTGAAAACAAACCTCATATAGTACCTGCTTTTCTAAGTAAACATTCCAAGCCAATTTAAAACCAGAACATAGTTAGAAAAAAATTAAAAAAAAAATATTTGTTAGAGGTTATGAGATCTGTGTTGCAATTAACAGAGTCCCACCTATAAATGGGTATAATAATAATAATAATCATCATCATTCCTCTGTCCTTTATCTGTTGTGTCTATCTTGACTGAAAGCCTTTCAGGGCAGGGACAAGCTCACCATGTTTTCACAGCACAAAGGTTTTCTAATCTTAATAGGTCCAAGCGATGCTGTATATTACAATGAGAAGCAACACCAAAGTTAATATGGAAAATATTGCTCTGCAAAATCTTGCTTATTTTTGGAACTACAGTTTCAGTATTGAAGGACCAAGTATTTCAAACCAGCAATTACTGTTCCGTGGACCGCCAGCCACATTGTGACCTCAGCTCTATCTGTTTATCCTAGTTATTGCACTGAAGTCTAAAAGGTATTGGCAGAATATTGCAAAGATTATCAGCAAGCCAGTCATGTACCAGATTTCCCTGTCTTATTTCTTCCATTACAACTATGTGACAAGCAGCAATAGGGACAGTTGACCATCACTTGTAAATCATATGTAGAATATTAATATGAACAGATGTTAATTATATAATTTTTATAAGTCTGTGACAGTTGCTGATGTATCAGAGGTGTCTGGATCAGCACCGAGACATGGAATACACTTAATTTTTGAAGGGTTATCTGCAACAAAGCACTAAGGGAGAAGTATTCCAAACTACAGTTTCTCAGAAGACTTGACGATAAAATGTATTTTGACAGTGATACTTCAAGTTCAGCTCCTATAAGCTTGTGCTTCCGTACCGTTAACTTTCTATTAAAAATGGACACTGTGAGTATTTGTATGTATAAAATGGTCTTGGATCTTTTTTTCTCAAGACAACACAAAAACCCCTGTTCTCCCTTAACTTTACATTGACTTGGCACTTTGGCAGTATAAAACCAAGTATGACAATATAATGCATTGATCCTCCAGGGCCCTTTGCCCTTGCTCACCTTCTGCATTGTTGCTGATCTGTGAGTTGCCGCATGTGCTGGAGCTCACACACAGCCCCATCAGCCTGCTTTCATGAAAAATCTGATATGTAATAGCCTACCCATCTGGCACTGAACTAAATCACAGACAGTGTACTTCAAAAATGATTAGCCAGCATGTACATGCAGTTTTATAGCCAGCTCCTCTGACTTAAATATCAAGACATTTCTTCTTCCTTCTTTCCCTCAAACCTCATTAGATTCACCGTTAACCTCAAACTAGTGATGGCTTGTTTGGGATGCATTACAGTTAAGCCTGTGGAAACACTACCTCTTTTTTATTAACAGAGGTCCCATAAAAACCTGCATTTTTTTATCAGTGTGGCAACGTTCTGGCATATGCATTGCCCTTTAGGAACTTAAACATTAACGTGTGCCTATTTTATATTGCTAAAGTGAGCTGGAGGCACAAAGAAAAAATGCAAAGCAATAGGAAGTTTCTTAAATACAGGCTTTCAGCTTCTTTTAGTGGTAAGTCAGCACTAGTTGCACAGTTCTTGATGCCAAAGTCTGCTTTAAAACTGCATATCCGCGTCAGCTTCTTCTCATAACATATCAAGCATTATTCAATAATCTTATCTTCCATTTTACCATGTTTTGTCAGTTTTATTTCTGCACTTTGCAGCTGCATGTCAGAAAGACTCTGCAAAGAATTCCAGTGTTCCCAGTCACTTTGCTGATGTTTAAGGAAGGCTGTTTCTCATGTGTGTAATTACAAATCTATCAGCTATAGCGTACCACTCCAGCAAGGTCTGTTCCTACACAGACAACATCTTCCCTCTGCCTTAAATCACACCATCCACTGGTTATACAGATGAAAAGACTAGCACCTGCAGGCACTATCACACTGGGAGATGAGTCCCCAACATTCATGGCCTTACAGTATCCAGTAGAAAATTTTACTGAAGCACCTAAGATTGCTCTCCTAAAAGCCCACATCCAGATACAAAGTATGTAAGTATTGAGAAAACGTGAAGCTGGAGGAGAGCATTCTGGCTCAGGTCCAGATCTGACATATAGTAAAGGGTGGCAACATACAGTACAATGCCACGAACTAGAGACCTGTGGTACTGTAAGCAACAGAAAACTCATCATGGAAATACAAATCCCAGGAGCTTCTAATTAAGTCTAATTAAACTATTGTGTACCACTTTTAATACTGATAGCACCACTTCTCTGCCTTTTTATTTTTTTTAATATTCCCATCCTTTGGCGGTTCAATTTCTAAATAATTTGTCAAAAAAGCTCTCTCCTACTGTGTCCTGATAAAACGGTGGCAACTATGTGATCCTGAACTTCATAGCAGTAACACATACAGCTAAGCAAATAACTGACTTCATGTTTCAGTAACCAAGCTCAAACGTACAGTCCAAAGCAACAAGTATCAACCATGTTATTGGCGTACCTCGTATCTTTAAAAAGAAATCATAATACAAGATATCAGTTCAAAATGTTTCCTTCACACACACATTCTTTACAGCTAAAACTAGTTCTTGAATTTGATTAGGATTTTTAATAGTTTCAATTAATCCATAGTTATGTTTCCCAGTGAATAAACTAGCACTCCTTCTTGATCTTCTCCCCAGTCACAGATTTACCCAACCTTATGCAGGGTTTCCAAGTCATAATGCAATATAGATTTCAAATACGGAGTTCTGCCATTGCCATTAACAAAAAGTTTCTGAATAATATAGTTCCTAACTCATTTAGGAATAATCTGTAACGTCAGTCACTCACTAAAGCATGTGATTCTCCCTTAAACCTGTGGCAGGCTTCTTGGAAGGATGACTCCAGAGGTGAAGTCCTGGCCCTGTTGAATTCACTGGCAGGTTCACAGCTCCCATTGATTTCAACAGGGCTCAGGTTTCCCCCATCACCAGTAGCAGGCAAACTCTCTTTCCCTCACTGTATTTTCCAGTTAGAATGTTATGCCAGCAGAACTGTTTCCAAACAGCCTGGCTTGTCTGCCTGTGCTTGTACTTCATCCTTTCTCTGTATATACCTTCTCCATACATACTTTCTCTGTACAGCCACATGCTCTTGCACATGGAAAATTAACACCTCCCTGCACATACACACACATCTTGCCCTCGCATTCTATGGAAGGAAAAATTACTGCAGTAAACATTTAAAGAGAAAATTATTACTTAAGATGGAAATAACAGAAATGTGGCCTCGCAACAGTTACTCTTCAGATGACTAAAAACAGTTAACCTTCAGTAGTGATCAGATTTTCCAGCTTCTGTAGAGGCTGATCGCTCTCGGGGCTTGTGCATGGTATGCAGAGTTCTCAAGGACAGCTTGATTTCTGACACCTCTGGACAAGTTGGAAATTGTAATTGCAATCACAGTGAGGTTCTGTGCCTGGAACTGACATGGCAAACAGTTCCCCCCCCCAAGTGGCTATACTTATGGTGTGCATAAATGAGAGGAAGAGGGGAGACTGCACAAAAGGGAGTCTACAATCAGATGAGTTAGGTCACCCCTTGCCCCCCACCCCCAGCAACTTAACATGATGAAAACCTGTTTGAATCGCAGCTGAAGCATACTGCGAGGCAGTGCAGAACGCTGCTGTTCATTACCAGCTATTCTTACAGAGACCCCTTATGCCAGTTGGAAAGGAGGATGTTTACATAAATGACGGCAGATGAGGATAAGGAAAAATGTCTCACTGCTGCCGTAAAGGATTTCATTTGATCCTAAAGCTGCCCTTTAAACTGAGGTTCAGGATTAACTCGGCTGTATTTCCCAAGCAGCTATGCAGTCAGGGGAAAGACTGGGGGGTGCCTGGATGTACTATCCAACTACTGCTAGTAGAAAGTCTTTTCAGACTTTCAGAAGCATCTACATGGACTGTTGAAGACCTGGGCCAAACACTTGGCTAGGTAGCATGAGATGTATACAAGGAATTAAAAATAATTCAAGGGACAGACAAAAACATTTCTCCAGTCACCTACATAGTCATATAAGGCAGGATCTTACAAGGAGACTGTAAATGCATCTGTGTCAACTGAGA
Source organism: Balaeniceps rex (assembly GCA_013401315.1). NCBI lineage: Eukaryota > Metazoa > Chordata > Aves > Pelecaniformes > Balaenicipitidae > Balaeniceps > Balaeniceps rex. The sequence continues at coordinate 1,628 of VYZW01002623.1, read as the reverse complement.
AACTGTACATCAGAGTGTGTCCATAGGGAGCCCCAAGGGCTCTGTGAAAGCTGCTGTGGGCCAGAGAAGGAACCCAAAAGCTTCAGCTTAGAATCTTGCTATGTCTAATGCCAATGGTGGAAACCAAGAAAAGGTAAGTCATCTCCCACCTTCCCCACCTGACTAGCTAGCTGTATCTCTAGTGTACTTTCACAATGCATCTAGACATATCTGAAGAAACAAAGAAAGCATCTAGACCTATCCAGATCTCTGCAGGTTTTCAGCTGAACAGGAGATAAAATTGTCTTCTGCTGGTCAGCTACATGATTTTTTTTCCTCTTGAAATCTCTGAACCAAAGGTAAGTTC
>VYZW01002620.1:39156-59212 GCA_013401315.1 Balaeniceps rex | reverse complement strand
ACAGGATCCATGAGATGGTTTGGCTCTGTAAACAGCATAGTCATTGTTTGGGGAAAGTAACACACAAATATTAATGGAACAATTAAAACATCTAGCACTACAGGATTTATATCATTAATAGTGATTTTTTCAATATATTGCCACCATCTTCTTAATTGTATAATAAAATTTTAAGTGTGGGTTGGATGCTCAGTGTGTTTAGATTAGATATCTAATAGTCGATTACTCAAGCGCTGAACTAGATACAGGATCATACCATACTTGTGAAGCTCAATTCCCTTTCCTGTCAGTCCATTCTATCATCTGTGCATGGAGAAAACATTTTTATTACAGTGGGTTGAAAATTCTCATATCCTTTCTGAAAAAATGAGGTGTGCTTCCTAGCAGCAAAAGTAAAAACACATTTATTTCTTGTGGCTGTTACAATATTACACTTTAAAACATTCCTTAGATCTTGTTGGTTCTTTATTACAGTATTACATTAAACAATTGTCTACATTAAACGTTTTTATATTGTCAGGATTTAAGGCATCGCTTTTTGATTGAAGTCAATGAGAGTTCCGTATCTGGCTTGAGTTGGCATAGGATCAAACATTTTTATTGCAAACAGCTTTACACCAATATTCATCTTATAGTAATTTAGAAGACTGTTAAGGGGGCATAGTTGTCTTTTTAAACAGTCTAATGCTTACTGTGTTATTCAGAAAGTTAATGCTAATAGGCAAAATGAACAATACTGTATAAAGGAAGAGGGAAGGTTTGGTCAGAAAATTGATGTTTTTAACAGTATTTGGTAGAGCAAGGACATAATTTAAATGGAGTACATACATACATAGCATACACCTCAGCACTGAAAACTTTAGAGCATGAAAAAAAATTTTTAAAGTTAATTCATGAGCTATCTTTTGCATATGCCATTTTGATTAGAAATGTTCAGTTCTATATCCATATTTATGTATATACAGAAAAGGTCATTAGAACCTGTTCAGTCCAATTAACACAATGCAAATGGATTTTGCATTCTAATTAAAAACAAACAAAAAAAGTGCTAATAAATCCTGTCAAAATTCTGTCTTCCACTTATGTGGAAAGAAAATCTAATTTAAAGTAACTGTAAATCTTCAGCTGTTAATTTCATGCCAAATAATTCTTTAAACGTTTCTGGTGAATGTAAATATAATTCTTCCTGAGAGAAGAAACACTCAGATATAATCTGAAAATAATAAACCCAGGATAGAAACAATGGTAAGGAAAATAAAGACAAAATACTTTTTTTTTTTTTCCCCCTTTTTTTTTTTTTTTTTTTTTTAAATTTATGGACTGTTGCCCTTTTTTAAAGGGAGAAATCCAAGATTAGGNTTTTTTTTTTTTTCCCCCTTTTATTTTTTTCTTTTTTTTTAAATGTATGGACTGTTGCCCTTTCTTAAGTGGAGACATCAAAGGTTAGGGTTGAGGAACAGTCACCAACAACCCATCTTCACAACAACTTTTACTGTAGTAACTCCTCCTAAATAACAAATAATAATGGGCTGCATTCCCAGTTCCGATTTGGACTTCAGGCGATTATGGAAGTGATATGTTTTTTATGGGATATTACATTTAAACAGTGAAAAGACCTTACTGGGATTTCAGCACTCCTTTCTGTTATATTTACCAATTTGTTCAGAGTTTGACCAGGTAGCACACCGGGTGATGATTATGGGCGGCCACAATAATCGGTGAGCTTTGGGAAAGGAGTGGAGTAGATGACAAAGGAGAGAGCCATAGGCAGAGGGGGAAAGTGAGTTTGGATTTGAATGGTGCTTTATGGAGAGCTTAGATGAGGAGAAGAGTCTGTTGTCCAAATTACAGTTCTCTGCTGTGAATTCACCTGATAGAGGATAGTCACCTGTAGGCTGACGGGGAAAAAAAGACTTTTCTTCCTTTTTTATTTTGCAGTAAGTACCTTAAGTAGAGGTGATTGGATGCCGGATGCCCACCAAAGCCACTCTATCACTCCCCTCCACAGCTGGACAGGGGGAAGAAATACAACAAAAGGCTCGTGGGTCGAGATAAGGACAGGGGAGATCATTTGCCAATAACTGTCATGGGCAAAACAGACTCAACTTGGGGAAATTTGTTTAATTTATTGCCAATCAAATCAGAGTAGGGTAATGAGAAATAAAAACTAAATCTTAAAACACCTTCCCCCCACCCTTCCCTTCCTGCCAGGCTTGACTTCACTCCCGATTTCTCTACCTCCTCCCCTGAGTGGTGCAGGGGGACAGGGAATGGGAGTTGCTGACAGTTCATGACATGTTGCCTCTGCCGCTTCTTCCTCCTCAAGGGGAGGACTCCTCACACTCTTCCCCTGCTCCAGCATGGGGTCCCTCCCATGGAAGACAGTCCTCCACACACTTCTCCAACATGAGTCCTTCCCACAGGCTGCAGTTCTTCATGAACTGCTCCAGCATGAGTCCTTTCCGCAGGGTGCAGGCTTTCAGGAACAGACTGCTCCAGCGTATGTCCCTCACAGCATCACAAGTCCTGACAGCAAACCTGCTCCAGCGTGGGTTCCTCTCTCCATGGGTCCACAGGTCCTGCCAGGAGACTGCTCCAGCGTGGGCTTCCCACAGGGTCACAGCCTCCTTCAGGCACATCCACCTGCTCTGGCATGGGATCCGCCGTGGGCTGCAGGTGGATATCTGCTCCACCGTGGACCTCCATTGGCTGCAGGGGGACAGCCTGCCTCACCATGGTCTTCACCACAGGCTGCAGGGGAATCTCTGCTCTGGCGCCTGGAGCACCTCCTCCCCCTCCTTCTTCACTGACCTTGGTGTCTGCAGGGCTGTTCCCCTCACATATTCTCACTCCTTGCTCCGGCTGCAGTTGTGCAGTTGGGTTGTTTCCCTGCCCCCTCGTTCTTAAATATGTTATCCCAGAGGCACTACCACCGTCGCTGATGGGCTCGGCCTTGGCCAGCAGCAGGTCCATCTTGGAGCTGCCTGGCATTGGCTCTATTGTACAAAGGGGAAGCTTCCAGCAGCTTCGCACAGAAGCCACCCAGGTAGCCCCACCGCTACCAAAACCTTGCCATGCAAACCCAATACATTCTGTTGAGTATTTCTTTATAAATCATTTCAGCTCCTAGTTAACGGTACAGGGAGGTTTGGGAACTGGTGTCACGTGGGTTTGGAAGAATTGCCTTCCAGTGACCAGCCTTCATCAGATAAACACCCAGGTAGCAGTAGGATATCAGGGAGAGCACTTGAATCTGAAGAAGCATTTGAGAGAGGAGCAAACCACTCCCACACAAGGGAGTGGGCATCATGTAAAACTTAGGTATTGCTGAGGCCTTAAATATTGATGGTTCCTCTTAAGAAAGAGGCTAAAGCAACAATTTTTTAGGAAAAACTCTACGAATCTTAATTTCATTCTTATGAAAGAGTTATGATGTCTGTTGATGGGTTGTGGTTTTTTTTCCTAAAGTCTTCAGTTATGAAGATCCACTTCTTTCAGGTGTTTAAGTGCTACACAGAATTGTTTCCAGTTAACTATTGGCAATTCCAAATTAAGAATAGCAAGGTTGAAGTGAAAAATAAAAAGCAATGAAACAGATGTTTGAAGTGGAGGACTGTTCATTTTGTTATCTCTTGCCTTTCTGCACAATATCGATTTTATTTTCTGGTGTTGTTCCTTTCAGAGAGTGAATTTGTCCTTCGATTTTCCATTTTATGGCCATTTTCTACGTGAAATTACTGTGGCAACTGGGGGTAAGTGGCTTTCTAACCATTTACTTTGAGTAATATTAGAAGAGTTTCTTGCAGCTATTTAAAATACCTTTTTTCCCCCCCATATATGTCAAGAGATAAATTGCAGCATTTATTTAGGAAATTTTGCTTTCCACAAAAAGAAAATTACAAAATATCAATGTGATGAAAAACCTCCAGCTGCTCCAGTTGAACTGCTATAAAACTCTCTCAGTGTAAGACTTTATAGCATTAATCATTTAGGTACTTCCTCCAGAAATCTTGTGTGTGTGTGTGTGTCTGGAGCAGTTGCACTTGTGGAGCTAGTGCTGGAGCCAAAACAAGGAGGGAAACTTAGGTTTTGCCTGTATGGGAGCAGAGGATTTACTATCCAAAGGTAAGAAGTGCTGCCAGAAGTACGTAACTTGTCACCTGTAAGGCAAACGCGTTGTAGTGCATTGCCTTGGTGTGGTACAGTGTCTGCAACTGTACTGTGATGTTCCTCTTCTTCTGTGGGGTAAGATGGCACAGCTCAAGTTCCCGGTCTTGTAGCTTTGGGCACCGCTGATGGCTCATGGTTGGGGCTCTCCCTCCCACCACTACTGGCTGCTGCTTGTACCAATCTCCTGCAGTAGGAACAGCCATCGACCCCTTCTGCTCCCCTCTCACTCCACCTCCTTGAAAGACAAAGAGGAGACTAGAGGAAAATGAAATGATGTGGAAGACAACAAATGAGAAAAAGAAGAAAGAGGAGTAATGGTCAAAAAATGAAAATAGGGAGGAAGAGGGCAGCATCACAGAGAGCACACCCACAGCATCCTCTGGTCCTTGAACGTGTCCAGCAAGTTCATGGACTCTGGCTGGTGGTGCTCAGCCTAGAGGTGTGACAGGACAAGCAAACAGAAATAGGGGTCACCACCACCAGGACCAATCCTACCCTGCCGCTTGGTCAAGGTTTCTCTTTCTCATGCTATGGGTGGTCAGCTGGCCAGGATCAGGGGATGCCCATGTCCCACTGAAGCTCTGAATGGGGAGGGTGTGACTAAAAGATTAGGGAAGAATTGCAGCCAGTGTCTCAACAAGAGTAGGAGCTGGAACAGAGGTTTCTGTCCTGCTTTGTGTCAGGATCTCCATTTTGTTACCAAAGCAGAAGAATACAAGAGCAGGGACAGAGGTGAATAAAGGCTGATACTGAATGGTTGATTTGCAGTCAGAATGATAAAAAAGGATGCAGAATTATAGAGTGACTTCAGTACCAGGGTTTTCTCTTCTTCATCAGCAACGACGTTTTTGATGATGATTTGGATCAGATGAGCCATGAACTACTGATCGGGATTTTGAGACTTGTCTGATTTCCATTCTGCTTTGCTTTTAGTTTCATTTTGGTGCTTGATCATCGATGCCTAGTTCTGTATTCTCTTATTAGAGGAGTTGCATTTGATGGGGTGCCAAAAGCAAGGGCATGATCTGTGTAGCATGAAAGAATGGGGTGGGATGGATCCTGTACAGCTAAAACAGCAGCAGTGTGGTCAGTGTTTGTTCTGTAAATGCCCCCTTATTCTTACTGCAGAACTTGGTCCCTTAAAACTTCACAAAGTTCCCTCTTTCTCCAAGTAATTCTTCTTGTGTGGCCACTCTCCTGGGCCTTCACTTTTAGTGGAAGCCCTGAATTTTTATGACTGCTGTCACTAACATGTTGCTGTCATCAGTCTCTCCCATCTGCCCCCAAAGACTTGGGGCTCCCAAGGAGAGATGTGTAGTAGTAATTTGTGAGGGAAACATTTTTTCTTTTGGTGTAGAGCATTTGGGGAATTTGGGTGGTTTGGTTTTTGTTTTTTTATTTAATAAAAGTATGTAAGCATATAAGAATCGCTGCGGCTCTGCAGCTCTCTTTTCTCTTGCTATTAATGGAACACTGAATGATAATTCTGCTTTTCTTTTTGCTCCACTTCTAATAAATAAAATAATATTGTTGTGAATAGATCTATGGATTATTGTCAAGCTAAATAGGACTTTAACATCAATCCTTTTACTGTAGGCCACTGACATTAGCACAGAGAAACTTCTGTCTTTCATGTGACACTTCCATGATTTTCAACCTCAAAATTAAGCATGAAAAAGTAAGATCTAGTCAATAATAATTTTCAAAATATTATCTTGATAAAGCCCAGTAACTGTAAGTCATCCTGCCAATCCAGGACAGGATGCAACCTTTTCTACTCCTAAGAGTAGACTCCTAAACCCATTTAGTGGGAAAAGAAAGATCTGTTTCTGTCCTAGCTCTCTGACAAACATTTTGCTTTGGCTATATTGGCAAATTTTGTTACCATAAGTCATCAGTGGTGCAGTGTGGCCTATAGCCTAGCAACAAAGGATAAAGACAGGTTCCAAGTGCTTTTTACACTGTGTGGTCTACTATTTCTTAGCAACCAAGATTTTACAATGGCATTGCTATTATTAGAGATCTGGAACATCTCCAGAGGTTATTCTGAGATCAAAAGAATGACAGAGTCAATGCGTACAGAGTCCCACATGACAGATGTCCACTTGCTGGAGAGCAGGATATGATTAATTATGCTAATGACAACACTACAAACTGGTTTTACCTCTAAATCATAAATTAAATAACCTTGTTAAATGGAAAGTTGAGGACAATGGCACATTAAATCCCTGTCACAATAAAACAGTCTGCCCAAATGGTTTCTACCATTCTTCATGGAGGTCGTATTGTAGCATAGTAGGCTTTCCAAGTTATTTAAGATGACTTTGAAATTGCTGAGGTGTAAAACTCAACTTTTTCTTTGGTTTAACTAATATTTATTTCCTCTTCTGAATGGTTTTGCTGAGCTGATTGTGTTTGACTAAGGAAAAGAAGAACAGGGAGTGCAAATAACCATCTTGAGGGCTTTATTCACTGTTGTCCTTAGCTTGTATTTGACAATTTTAATTCATAACTACTAGCAGGTAAAACAGCTTATAGTATTATTAACATAATTAGTAATTTGTGGTTCTTTTGGATATGGGCATCTATCTCCCCACATGCCTTTAGAGGGCATTTTTAAAGCCCTCTTTAGAGCCCTGGAGAGCTCTCAAAGTTTTATTAATAGTAGATAACACAAGAAGAAGCTGAGTTTTGGGGTTTTTTTAAGATTTCTAAAGTTTGTGCTCTACGGGCCACAAGTGCAGTTATTTCTGTAATAAACTGGTGAATCACATTGTGAATGTCAGGGAGCTAAGCTCATGAAGTCTGTTCTGTTGCCTGTCACTGATATCCCTAACAGAGCTCGGTGGCTGTGCAGGTGGAAAAACCCTCCCTGTGTTACAGCTCTCCAGGCAGCAACACAGCCCTGCTCGCGGGAGTCCTTGAAGCTCTGTGGCCCTGCATCCTACTCAACGTTCAGCCATGCTTCATACTTCTCTGTATTAATTTTCCATGCTTATGGTAGTAAGTCCCTCTGGTTTATTCTCTGTGGCTTATTTTTTTGTTTATCAGTCTATGTTTTCTAGTACAGCCTTGTATCAGGTCCTGTAAATTATTTAGGATTTTTCTTCCTTGTATGGCACCTCATTGACATTACATTTCTCTATGGTATTGCTATGCCTGTAGCAGCATTGCAGAGGAGGATGGTAGATAAGCCAGCTTATTATGGTTTTTCATTAAACTTTATATTTGTTGCTTGGGATTAATAAAGATTTTAAATTTTCTCTTTTGGAATTTCTCCTGATGGTTTGAATGATCAGAGGTTGTGAGGGGTCTTAAGTAGTTTCAGTCTCTGTTCTTTCCACGGAATAACTGAGTATTATTGTATATAACCTGTAAATCAAGGACATGTAATAGAATCAAACTGCTTAGGAACATAAAACATATTTGATTTTCATATTTAACTATAGGTATTTGGAGGCAGCAAGGGAAACAGGAAATAAAAAAAATAGTTCTGTATTATCATATACTGGTAAAACAATATTTTGGTTATGGAACTTTTCTCTAGAATTATGCTACCAAGTAAATACTTAAGCAGTTGTTTATAAAAGAATACCTTAGGTCTGTCAGATTTTATTGGACAATGCAGAAAACTTAGCATGGGTACACTTCTAGTATTTTATTAGGGAATTCTTCAAGGTACCTTCAAGTTTTTATCTTTTTTTTTTCTTTTTTTTACATGTATTTTGTTTGAAGACTTTTTGAAGGTAACTTTTTTCTCTATTTCAATAGCAATCATATTTTTATAGGTAGTGTAATATATAAATATTGCAAGATGAATTCAGAGGCAGATCTTGAGCTTACATAAGTTTACACTATTTTGATGTAGTGTTTTTTGCTGTTGCCTTTTGAACTAGGATGAGTTCAGCAACATTCTTGCTGGTACATCTTTGATTATAATTATATCATCCTCACGATGATTTTAATGAGCCTACGCAGTCCTCCTGAATTTACCTCTTTGCAATCAAGATTGAGGTATTTTTTTATCTAGAGTTGATAGAAAAATAATGTATTATTTTTCTAATCATATCTATGTTAAACACTATTTCAATTTTAGTTATTATTATCTATATTGTAGTTATCTTTCCTACATTGTGTGCCTGTAATGACAGCTGGTGTAGTTAGCATTGAATACACTGGTAGAGTTTTCAGAGATAATGATACCATCTAAAGCTAAGAGCATTCGCTGTAGATAAATCTGGTTATCAGGTTATTGTATGGGGCTGACAACATAGAAAATTTTGAGGATTTGTTCAAAATGTGGCTCCACAAGGTATTCTAGTTGAACAGGATTGAAGTCAGGAGCCAAAATCTTCTTGCTTGACCCATGCTGGACTCACACCCAGATTGTAGGCTTCTGGGTGGAAGTCTGTGAGTTAGGTTTTTACCGAGATTAATGCTATCCTGGCTCTTGCTCCAGCTCATCTTGTAGACACAGTGGTGACAACAGAATAAGAAACTCCATCCCTGTAGGCACTGGTAACTTATGGTGTCATAGAGACCCAGAAACATTTCAACAAACTTTGTGCAGGAAACTACGTTGTGGAAACCAGTAGTGTATCAGACTATCATAAGCCCCGATATAGGGAACAAACCAGAGCTGAGCCATTTGTCCTTCTAGCCGCTATCGCTTTGTTTGCCACAGCCCCAGTCTGTCTGACTCCATTCAGGTCATGAACTCCATGACAGTCATGCTGAATATCTGTTCACTGGGGCTCAGATGAGATTTCTTCTACTCTCTGTCATATCATGGTCTTTCTCTGTAGCAGGAAGCACGCAGTAGTGGAAATTGCAGTGAATGCATAGAAAAGGTGTTTAGAATACAACCAAAGTATTTGTACACGTGAAAATAAAGCAAAAGTGTTCCTCAAATACACATGTAAAACTTGGGGTTAATTTGGGGCTAATTCCTACTAGAGGCATCTGTAAGTATACGGTGGCAATAACTTTCCCTTATTTGACAGTTTATTTACTTCCCCCTAGTCCTTTTTTCTGGCAGAGCAACATCTGGAAGCTCCAAAACAGGTTATATGATCCTGTCAGTCAGTATAATCTTTGATTTAGCCAATCTTTCAGGAATTGTCATTAAAAAGAAAATCATGTGTGCATCACAAAAAAATTTTACAGTTTTCTGATAAGTAACTACCAGCTTGGGTTCTGTTGTGGTTTTCATTAAGGTTTTCAAAGGCCATTTCTGTTAAATTTTCTCTACCTCTAGTGAACATTTTTAGAATGATCCAGAAAATTCTGTCATTACTAGAATTTTCTGATATTGAGGTTGTTTGCTTTGAACCATTCATCATGTTTTATTCCCAAAGCCAGTGACTGATTTGCAAACCATAAGTCAATGCAAGTATTAACATGATGATTATGACTGTACATTTGAATGTTTCGCTAGCAAATTCATTTCAGTTAATTATGATATCGTTACTGAAATGAAGTTTTCAGAATTGAAAGAAACTGTTACTACTTGAACGTCAGTCCCCAAAATATAGGAGTAATTACTTTCAGCAAACTAAAAATGGAAATTAGGTCTCTGAGTTAAATCCTGAAGTCTCTGGTTAATTTTTCACTCAGTCTTAACTCAGGCAAGTAACTATCAATTTCCAAGTTCAAAGGGAGAGAATAAGGTTTGAATCTAGGAGAGAAAGAGATGAAGGGTGGTAGAAGGTTGAAGTTTAGTTTGCTCTGGGACATGAACGTGTAGACCCCAACTAGATATACTGTACCAGGACAAGAGGATGCTGGTGATTAGGGGACAAGTGAAAGGATGGGATTCCCTGTTGGAGTTGCAGTGGTGTATTAAGGAGCTAAGAGCCCCATGAGGTAAATGAGCTGAAAGAAGTTTATTCACTGAAAAGGTGGAGTATATCTGGATGTGGTTTCAATTGGCAGGGAACACTGGGTTGTAGCCAGGAGATGGTATTATTCCAGAAAAGCTAGAGGGAAGAAAAACTGCAGGAGAAACGGAGGGAGAAATCAAGCTGGAGGTCACTACTATTAGGATAAGTAATAGCTATTTAATAGAGCAGCAATTTCAGTAGAATCTCCCAGTGGAGAAGCTGCTGTACTGGTGTTGAGGAGCACAGATGAGTGGCACAAGAGAGAAAAATAGGTGTGAATGAAAAGGTGAAACTTCAATGTTACACCTCTTTGGTGTTCTCTGTATCATGCAGGTTATTATGTTGGAAATGAGTGCATTTCTGCAGGTAAGTGAAATTGGAAACAAGAATACTGTAGAAATGACAGAAGAATACAAAGTAAATAATTGTGGCAGGCTTCCATATGGAACAATATGAAAATCAGCATGCTTAATAGTAAGTTAGTTACACTAGGAAAACCACAGAATTATAGGGAGATAGATTATAAATTGAACAAGGTAAGAGAAACCACCTGGTGACCTCTAATAGGCAAAGATCACTATCTATTCCAGCAGCCTCTGAACATGTCAGTAACTGCCTGGACATCCCATGAAAAATTTAATTTGAAAGACATATCTTTATAAGCACAACTTATAAAATGTATGCTATCAAGAAGTAAGAAGTAACAGGAAAAACAAAATATTAGTATTTGGTGAAGGAAAGCAAAAGGGGACTGAGTGACATGGTTATTGCTTTGTGAAAGCTTAGCTAATTCACGATGGGTTAATCACTGGTAGTGCTGGAAGGGACACTGCAATGGAAGTGCACAGAGTCTGAAATAACTCTGCTATGAGCTACAGGCATGGGTATAGTCTGCAGACAAATTTACAAGTAAAGCAAATAGATTATATACAAAGGGTACAATTCATCTGGCTATGCCAACATCTATATCCATGTTTGTCAGCTTAAACTCATATACAGTCAGTAGAGATGTAATGAATATAGTCAGCAGAGTCTACGAACACTGAAGGCAGATGTTTAAAGTAGGCTGGATGAATTGCATCCTGTGTATAATTCTCTCTATATGTCGATGTATATATATTTTGCTACAAAGAGAGTCTGATGTGATCAGCTCATATATAGATGTTTGCATTTTTAGATTTATAATGCTCAATTGACTCTTGAGACATTTTACCAGCTAGCATGAAGAAGGCTCCAGAAATGTCCACCTACCCCATGCAATAGCAAATGCACAAATACAAGTCAGGAAAAAGCAGAACTCAAAGGACTCAAACTTGCTACAGGGAAAAACCATGAATCGAAAATGTCCTGCATAGGTAGATGTCTTTTATATAAGAATTACAACAAGGAAAGCTTGCAACTGCTAAACCAGTCAAAAGATAGCTAAAATGGCATCTTGTAGGCAGTTAAGTCCTAGCACTGAAAATAAAATACTTTGGATGTTTGAAACAACCTGGAATGCCAAAGACAGCATATATTGGCCAAATATAACCAAGGATATTAGAGGACTGATGGGAGTGTATGGGGAGAACAGCAGCAGGAGCCAATAAAAATGTGCAATAGGTTTTGAAGCAGAGTAGGGATGGGCCTTTAAAAAGCAAGCCGTGTATTACCTCATTGCTGCAGCTTACTGCTCAGAGATCTGGAAACTAGACAGCCTGTCAGACACTTCCACAGCAAGCAATGGACCCAAAGCACTGACACATTTCAGCAGAGTGGTAGGCTATTCCAGCCTAAGACATTTGAGGCAATGACTCCCAGTCATCCTGTAGTGAGTTTCTGGTATTTATCTGAGGATGGGGATTCAGTCACATATAGCCCTGCTGACATTGGAGCAAGCAGTTGAATTTGTAAAGACTGTATTAAAATCTGATGAGACAATATTTGATAAATCATCCTTCAGTAGAGGAACATTCCTGAGCAGCAGATGGAGAAATTATTTGAAATAATTCTTACAGTGGAGATGCTGCCTGATAATTTCTACCACTGTTAATAATGGAAGGAGTACCAAACAAAGAAATAAAAAGGCATCCCCATATTAAATCCCACTGTGATCAGATTAAAGTTGGTAATTTTCTAAAACTGAAATCAAGAACTCTTTGTATGATTATGTTACTTCCTAAGGTCAGATCGTATGCTTAAAAATATTTGTACTTATTAAAGAGAGAGGTCTTTGTGCATATAAGATACACACAGCTTTTCACCAAAACTGTAACTGTTTTACCCACTATTGACCCAAGATAAAATCACAGGCATTGAAGGCACTGAAATAAATTTTCAACTGAAACCTGATGTTATTGGAACCTGAGCTGATGATCAGCTGTGAGGTACCTGAGCATGCTGTCTAAACACTGACCAGTAAGGACAACTGATTCAAAGTCATCTTTTATTCTCACAAGAAAGAATCACATTTGCTACAGTAACAAACTGTTTATAAGTGTGCATATAGCTTGTGGGAAAGTAACAGAGATAAAAAATCTTGGGCTGGCTACCTAGCTGGTTAGCTGCTTAAAAGTTTAAGTTCTTTACAGAGATAACATATTTTGAATTCCATTTTGGACGTTGAGTGTGTAAACAGGATTATGGTACTCATGTTTAATGGTACTGTTTTCAGTACATCAGGAGGGATGTTATAAGCACCAAAGTGCAGAGAATCCTAATGTAATTTTGCACCATGTTTTGCAGGACTTTCAGAGAAAGAGGATCAGTGAAAGAGGAGAGAGTATGCTGTGGGGAAAGGAATAAAGCCTGATGTTACACTGCCTGAGGTCCATCTTTTTGTGTTGGCACACAGGGCAATACCTCTGAGCAGGACAGAAATCTGTCCACACAGCTTGGTGGTGCTATGGAAAGAGAAAGATCCACAGGGTTAGGATCTGAGATTGCTAAGGGTGAGGATGGTTGTGAATTTGCAGCCTGGAATAAGCCTCTGCTACTTGAATGTTATCTGGAGATTTCCAGTCCTCAGAGGACAATTACTTTCACATGCATTTTCCCCACATCTCATAAATTTACTTTCTTAAACTTTCAAAACCAGTGGATAGGTGGAGTGAAGTTTGCCTGGCTCTCTGGAGTATCAGTGTACTGAGTGGAACATCTTCTTGGAGCCTGCCAGAAATCTCAGTGAGGTTTTTCTGGTTGTTCCTGCTGTTCTGGCCCCTTCAGCACAGGAGCCAGGAGATGTGTTCATCACTTAATAAAGAGCTCTTTGATAACAAAAATTACCCTATGGGCAACATCTGTTAAATGGCAAAGGTGATATAAAGCAGAGTGAAACATAGTGTTTCTAGCCAAAATCAGTGACTCGGGCTACTCTGTGTCTGTTGCAGGGGATTACACTTGTCATCACCAGTGGGCTGCTTGCTCTGTAAGGACTATAGAGGTCTGGCTGTTGACTGGCAAATATCAGCTCACACAATTTCCTTCTATTTACATCCTCTGTTTCTGATGTCTTATGTTGCCACATAGCTATTAAAATTATCTTCTACCTGTAAAGCTTCCTTTACCTGTCATTCCTGTGTCAAGTGTCCCTTCTGGAACACTCTCTCCTGTTTCTGGGTAGTCCTTCTATCAGCTCTCCTCTGAAACTATGTTTTGTCTCGCTTTCCATCAGTGAAAACTGGGTAAAAAAACTGGCTGGATGGCCAGGCCCAGAGAGTTGTGGTGAATAGAGTTAAATCCAGTTGGAGGCCGGTCGCAAGTGGTGTTCCCCAGAGCTCAGTGCTGGGGCCAGTTCTGTTTAATATCTTTATCAATGACCTGGATGAGGGGATTAAGTGTACCCTCAGCAAGTTTGCAGATGACACAAAGCTAAGTGGAAGTGTTGATCTGCTTGAAGGTAGGAAGGTTCTGCAGAGGGACCTGGACAGGCTGGATCAATGGACTGAGACCAATTGTATGAGGTTCAACAAGGCCAAGTGCCAGGTTCCTGCACGTGGGTCACAACAACCCCATGCAATGCTACAAGCTTGGGGATGAGTGGCTGGAAAGCTGCCTGGTGGAAAAGGACCTGGCGGTGCTGGTTGACAGCTGGCTGAATATGAGCCAGCAGTGTGCCCAGGTGGCCCAGAAGGCCAACAGCATCCTGGCTTGTATCAGCAACAGTGTGGCCAGCAGGACTAGGGAAGTGATCATGCCCCTGTACTTGGCACTGGTGAGGTCGCACCTCAAGTACTGTGTTCAGTTTTGGGCTCCTCACTACAAGAAGGACATTGAGGTGCTGGAGCGTGTCCAGAGAAGGGCAACAAAGCTGGTGAAGGGTCTGGAGAGGAAGTCTTATGAGGAGCAGCTGAGGGACCTGGGGTTGTTTAGCCTGGAGAAGAGGAGGCTGAGGGGAGACCTTATTGCCCTTTACAACTACCTGAAAGGAGGTTGTAGTGAGGTGGGTGTTGGTCTCTTCTCCCAAGTAACAAGTGATGAGATGAGAGGCAATGGCCTCAAGTTGTGCCAGGGGAGGTTTAGATTAGATATCAGGAAAAACTTCTTCACGGAGAGGGTTGTCAAGTATTGGAACAGGCTGCCCAGGGAAGTGGTGGAATCCCCATCCCTGGAGGTATTTAAAAGATGGGTAGATGAGGTGCTTAGGGACATGGTTTAGTAGTGGACAGGTACGGTTGGACTCGATGATCTTAAAGGTCTTTTCCAACCAAATGATTCTATGATCTTTACAAACTGGATCAGAAACACTTAGGGCAAAAAGAATGATAAGCTTTGGGAAAAAAAGTAGTAATTCCCTATGCCTTGAGATCACTCTGGCCTTTGTATAGAAAGGGATTTGCCAACTTTGACTGCGAGGCTTATGGGCAGTAGTTGCAATGAAGTGGTAACAGGACTTAAAATGACCACATTTGTGTTTGTCTGTAAGGTTCTGTTTCATAGAATAACAGATAACTAGCCAAAGCATTTGCCCACATGTAACACCAAACAAGCAGTTAAATAATTTTGCAGATCAGGCACTTAATAAATTAAAGGCTTAGTGTTAAGGCAAAGAGCCTTCAGCATAGGCAGCGACTGCTTCACTGAAGTCTGGGAAGTTGTTAGGTATAAGCTATGTCTAAGATGGATCTATCACTTTTTATTATAGAATTTTATAGTAGGCATATATCTTATGTTCAGCCTTTATAGTAGCATTGCAAAGTTTCAATAATATTGTGCTTTTACACCGTAGTAAAGATTTTTAATATATGACAAGTCTTTATTTTCTGCACCTCCTACAAAATACATTATTTGGTTTGCTGCATGCTTATAAGTAAAAAATAAACTTCAATCCATTTCTGCCTTTTTACCAATTGACTTTGTAAAAGCTACCATGTATGTCCACTCTTATAAAAATTTATGTGCTTTTATTTTGGCTTTCCTACCTTATAACACAATTTTAGCTCCTATTCTTAATGTAAGATTGAATAACTGAACTCTGCAAACCCCAGTTGAAAAGTCATTTACTGGAAAAACAAAAAATCATTCCCCAATCAAAACCAGGCAACTGGAAGATGATGAGGACAGTGGATTATATATTTCTAATTAAAAGAGGAAATTCCTGATAAAGAGTGGGAAATGGGCCTTTTGTTGCTGTAAGGCAGTACTTCATAAAAATGATGTATTAGTGTGGAAGTCCTGGGCTTAATGAAATGTGCTCAGTCCATAAAGCTTCTAAGATTTGTAAAATAGTACTTTTATCTATTTCATAAAGTCAAAATAAAAAACATGCTGGCAGTTGGTTACAAACATTTTTTAAAAATGAAGTCTTTCAAAGCACAGAGTATTTAGAGACCAATCAGGCTGGGGAATCTGTTGAAAATTTAGCTCAGAGTCAGTATTATTAAACATAAGGACTGCTCTAAGTTGCAGTATTTCTAATAAGAGGTGGGGTCGTCTTAGTTTGAATTCTGTCCAATTATAATTAATAGTTGTCCTTTTCCAAAAAGTTAATGTCTGACTTTGGCAAAAGCACCGTTCCCTGTTTCTTAAATAAGTTTTTGCTGGTTTTTTTTTTTTTAATGTGTTGAATTTCTAATGATATCAATTTAAATGCAAAGGGCTATTAAAAGCTTTTCAGTCAGTTGGTCCCGTGTGCATCTTAGTGAAGGCTCTTTCCCTTTATCTTTGAGGGCAACTTGGTTTAGGTCTCAAATCAGGCTGCTGTAAATGCAGTATTAAAATTCTGGATGTGAAATCCTGTACATTATGCGATACCATTGCTGTCTGGTACCATAGCACCATGTACTGTTGCAGATTACTCATAACAGCCAGGGAAACCGAGGGCTTCATCTTTACATGTCGTCATCATCCATATCTGAAAATGTCATAATTTTATGTTCTTATTCCTAAAATACTTATGAAATTCATATTGTTCCTTGTGTTTCTGTTGAAACCTACAGACTCCCGCATTGATTATTTGGCTTCCTTAAGAAACGATTGTTAAAATAACTGATTGCAGAAATGATATCCTGATTCCACTGCTGTCAAAATAGGCTGTAAAGCTCCTCATGTTGCCACAGGATGCTTCCCTAATTGCCTATATTTCATATCAGGGCAACTCTCCAATTCAAGGTAGCTGTTTTGTTAAAACCATGTTCTACCATGGCAGGTAGCACCAATACTCACCCCTACTCCTCTCTGAAACAGCTGACTATATTTACAAGTTGTAGCACACCAACAGTCAAAGGGTAAAGTGTCAAAATCTGTGGGGGTTTTTTCCGCTTAAGTGGGTAGTATTAGTTACAAGAAGAGAGTAATATTAGCAAGGTTTTTGCATGTCTGTAGATAAAGTGCCTTTAATTCTGTCAGGAAAGGAAATTAGAAATACTATATTTGGAAGAACTCATGAATTGCTATGTAAGGTCAACTAAATGGTGTTTTTAAAGCTATGATTAGGTGACAGTCTTATCTAGTTAATAATTTTTTTGTTCTAGCAATGAAGGGGTCTTTGTCCGCTTTTATGCTGTGCAGTTTAATACTTTAAGCAGTATTTCAACAGCTCATATGATGATGTATAGCAAGGTGTTTAAGCTAGTGCAATGTTAGTACAACAGTTAAGCATTTATGCTATATTACCTTTATAGCTTAATCTAATACTTCTGCATTGCATTACATTAGCTTTAGTACCTCTAACATGATGCAGTGATACGTGGTATAGATGTGCTTATTAAGGCCCAATTTAAAAAATAAATAAATAACCTGAAGAGCCATCATCTAAAGAACTCATTAATAAGGAAAACAAATTGTAAGAAAAAGAGAAATTTAAAGCCTTGAAACAATGTCCTAGTTTGCAACTCATAATGTCTTGGAAGAGAAGCTTATTTCTTCCCCTTTTATTTCACTTCAAGCTCACTAATTTGTTGGGCCACTGGCAATATGTCCAAAGCAATTTTAGCACGTGACAGACAGTAGGTTTGCTTTCCAGCTGCATTAGTGAGTGTGGAG
Source organism: Balaeniceps rex (assembly GCA_013401315.1). Taxonomy (NCBI): domain Eukaryota; kingdom Metazoa; phylum Chordata; class Aves; order Pelecaniformes; family Balaenicipitidae; genus Balaeniceps; species Balaeniceps rex. The sequence continues at coordinate 41,699 of VYZW01002620.1, read as the reverse complement.
TTTTTTGTTGTTGTGCAGTAAGCAGTTTGTTGTTTTCCGAAATAAAAGTTTGGAAGCTTGTACAGGCTTAATTAAAATCAATGAAGGATATAAAAGTGAACACTGAAATTATTGCTGGAGAAATATAATTAACAAAGTAAATTGCATCCTAAAATGGTTCCAGATCAGCCCACAGGGACCCAGTGCCAGTCCTCACTGATGAGGAAGCAGGAAATATCCTGTGGGAGCTGAAAGAAGGCAACAGCAAAAAAGACTGGAACCATCCTACTGATGGCACAGCCTCACATAAAGAAGAATCTATTTAGTCACTTAGTTTTACGTGTTACTAGCAGCATTATTAAAAAATAAATATTATTCCTTCTCTTCTTGCTATTAAGAGGGTCTGCTTTGTTGTATCCAAAGCTACTGATCACCCATAATTTCCATTTCCTATCTGTGTGTCTGAGGAAAGACTGCTAGAGAGTATGAAAAGCACATAAATCAAGCCATGTAAGGCTTTTTATGTTTATTACTTCAGATAAAGTATTCTAATTTCCCTATTTGGGATCTGTTGATGTCAGAGGAAATGTCTGCACCTGGAATTTTGTTAGCATCTCTAACAGACAGTATAGGGAATACAGATTTTCTTAATATCTCGGCTGTGCTGCAATGTGGATGTGATGACTGTCCCCCTCTGACTCTTGGAGAGTTTTAAGAAAAGCAGATGCTGCTACGTGGTTTGCATGCTCAACAGTTGGAAAACAGAGTGCATGCAACTGTTGTCTGAGACACATTATGAAAAATCACTTGTCCGTTGCCAGCTTCTTCATTATAACATCATGCCTTCCTTGGCAACAACCTTGTCTCAAGCCAGTCCTTGCTAAATTCATTACCCTTGCAAATTGTTCGGATTGATATCAGTCTGTTTTCTGAAACCAAGGCCATTGAAATAAACAGGTTCCCATGAATCTTTGTCAGTTTTGAATTGGGACCTACATTTCTTCACTCGCTTCCCACTCCTCCTTACAATTTTGGCCTTTCCCCTTGCTTCTGTCAGTGTTGTCATTTGGCTGTGACATACCCAGCCTTCAAGCTTTTTCATGCGTATGCTTGTTCCTGAGGAGTTGGTTCCAGGTGTGAGTGGTGGAAAAGAAGCATTTAGGACTAAATAGTTTGCTTTTCAAGTAAATCTTAGGAGAAAATTCATCAGAGAGATTTTTTTCCTAGCTACATCTTGAACTGATAATTTTGTGACAAAGCATTGATTTAATTATGTGCCATGAAAAACGGAACAAAGAGAAAATAGTTTTTGTTGTTTTCATGGAAAGTTTACCTCAAAATTAGATATTTGTTTTCCTGTGTTTTAGTTCCATTTATTTTGAAGAGCTTCTTCATGTTCTAGCGTATTGCAGCGACTATTCTGGACAAGGCTACAACTACTTACCACTACCCCATGGTATAGTAATAATTTCACACGTTATGTCTGTCATTTTGACAGCGCCATTCAAATAGGCTCCTAGTTCAGTCTGGAAAAGCAGCTTGTTGTCGTGTCTTTCTAGTGTGTCTCTAGGAAATTGTAAGGTAGCCAGAATCACTCGTGTGTGGTTCTTACTCTGCCTCACTGACCAGTCCTGATCTCAGCTCTTAAAAAGTAGGGGATGAATAGACAAGGGGTCATGGCCATTGCTGTAAATGCTGCTTCTCCTTCAAGTGTTAGTGGGTTCAAAGCTGCCTTGTGTTGCCAGAGACAACATCGGTATAACTTAGCAGGCAGAGTCTGCCCTGCAATTCCTGTGAGAAGTGTTTTAACTTCACCCATTACTGTACTACGAAATCTGTTCAAGCTGAAGTATAGCCTATAACTCTGCTTTTAACCAACCTGAAAAAAGAAAGCCAGACCTTGTAAAACTGCATCATGATCCTTCATGCCTAGGGCCACTTACCTTGAAAAATTCTTTTGTAGCTATTTGCTCGAGTAGAAATGGTGACTTTTGATTTCAAGCTGCTGCACGTGGCAGTCTGGTACGTGCCTGCACATCCGAGAGCAGAGAGAGTCTAAAGGCTGTTGAAGAGAACTTGAATGGTGACGGTTTTAAGAATCAAAGAACTTAACTGGCTTGCTAAAAATGAGTGTGGTATTATCCTATTGTTTCTTCAAAGAAATAAATGCTTATTAATTTAAGAGTTTATTAATTGGAGTGAGCTAGCTGCATAATAGTTATATCCTGAGCTGAATGGCAGTAGATGTGTGATTTCATATATCTCACTGGTTAGTTGCAGTGAAGCCAAATAAAACAAGGTGTTATTTGGCAATGACTTAATAGTGCAATAAAAGTCAATTTCTATAAGCCCATTCTTTTTTACTGCAGTTTATGTTCTCCTTTCATTCCTTGCCTTATGTGGGGGAGGCATGAAATATAAAGGAATAAAAATATCTATGGAGTATTGATTAAGATTCTTAAATTCCATCTCTTTCAATCCTCTACACTAAAATAAAGATTTTCCTCCTTTTGAGTAGATTTCTATGAAGTGTAATTAGGAGGTATTATACATATTAATACATT